>VUQK01015376.1:0-10370 GCA_015106715.1 Bujurquina vittata
TATATATATATAAAAGTTGGACTTCCGGACCTTGGTCTCGTGAAGTTTTGTCTGACTGGACCACTTAAAATTTTAATTGAAAACCCCTGCCCTAGACACCTTAGGGGAACGTAACAAGTGGCGCTTTTATTATGGAGGATGTTGGCCACGGACCGGAAGTGGTTTCTTTGCCGCTGACGCGTGCAAACCTTAGCTGTGCAGGAGCTACGGAGAGAAGCTTCTGTGTATAATCACCGAGCTAACGTTTTAAACTCGCTCATTTAACGGGTCTGAAAACGATATACTATAATCTAACTACCTCCGTAAAATAAGTCAGCTGTCAGTTTACCCACCGCATGACAGAGTTGCTGTCGTGAAAGTTATGACTAATTTATATTTAGGGATCACGTTGTATTTTTAGCATTAGCCTCTGAAGGTCTGACTGGCAGACATGGAGACTCGGGGGATTGAAGACATGTTTGACTTTCGTCGGTAAGTCAGCTAACTGCTAGGTAATATAAGCCTTTCAGTTAACCTTCAGTTTGCGCTAATTAAGTAAGATTTAAAGAAATACACCAAGTATACCCTTCATTGTCGGCTATCTTGATCATTAGGTAGCTAACCAGTGTAGTAGATGGGTTAAATAATCCGTGAAAAGATGCGTTTAGCTAGCAGATACTGGCGGCATTCAGGTAAACAAGTCATGGATAGCATTTGCCCTCCTCATCCAGTGCTAATTTTATTACGCACGCCGATAAGTTGCAACGTGAAATGCGAAAACTAGCCAGCCGTAGAGGTTGGTTTCATGTATTCACAGTTTGCGTGCTGGCTGCTCAGAGTAAAGTTTGGTTTTAGAGACCTAACTTCTGTGATCCAGACAGAAAAGTCAGATTATATTTGAACGCGTGTAAATTGGAGAAAATAACTGAAAGCACAAGTTACACCATCGTATACTCTAAGACTAGTATTTTTCGCATGAATAAAGGGCGGAGCTGAGGCCTGTAGGTACAGCGGTACAGCTCTAACAATGAGCTTTCGAAATGCTCTCTAGCGCTTAACTGGGAAGTGAATCGATTTGTGACACGTGCAATATCTGTAATAACGCTGTATGTACAGTACTGTGCAAAACCCTTGAGCCACCCTTCATGTCTTCATATTTTGCTTCTAAGGAGAAAGCCTTTGTTTTTTTTTTTATTTATTTTGTTTTTTTAAGTGGTCTTGAACAGTTCTCCAGTCTTTCAGGAGGCATTTCAAAGTTCTTCTTTGTACTTTGGGTGCTTTTCCCTAATTTTCAGTCCAGTTCTTGTACCTGACTATTGTTGGAGGAATGTTTTTTATTTGTTAAGCTGCTTAACACTGACCTGTTAATCATTAAAGCATAAAAACAAACCTAACTCAATGGATGAGCTAGTGTTGTGTTTGCACAAACCAACAACTTAGCGAAGAACCAGCTTAAAATTGTTTTCTTTAGGCACTTTGTTACCAGGATCCTGTCCCCAAAACACATAAGTTTTTTTCTCTTTTCTTTGAATCTAATGCCATAAATACCAAAGATAACAGTTTGACAGGCATAAAATACTATTTTTGCGCCAACAAAGTGATTCCCAAAGAGATTTTAGTTAAAAACTTGGAAGCTTCATGGTTTGGAATGATGTCAAAAGTGATTGAATTATGAATGTAGAAATCCGTCAGATTTTGAGCCACCATGCAATACCATCTGGAAAGTGTGTCGTTGGTAGCAACTTCATGTTTCAGTGTAACAATGATCCCAAACACACCTGCCAATGCAGTAAAAGCATACCTGGAAAGAAAAACTCAATAAGCTAGAGCCCAGACCTCAACATAGTTGAAGCAGTGTGGGATCACACAGAACAAAAAGCAGCCAAAATCCAAAGAAGAGCTTTGAATTTCCTTCAAGAAGCCTGAAGACTACTTAAAGAAATGACAAGAAAGAAAGAAAAGTGATCGAGCTTGTTAGAATTGTGCAAATGCTGTTTTTGGTTTATATACTGTATTCTCATGTATGTTTGCACTTGTTCCAATAAATCACTGCAAGGAATGAGGGGTAGCTCAAGGCTTTTGCATTGTACTGTATTGTTGGGTTGCATGGCTCCAGAACTAAAGAGTGAAATCTGTCAGGTAACAAAAAGAGGTTGGTTGTTTCACTGCTTAAGTTGCTGTCACTTCAAATTACAGTAGTGTATTGTTGAGACTGATGCTGAGGTCTATATTTTAGAGTTGAAAAAAATCTGTCAATGATATGTTGGTTTATTTGAAGTTGTATTATTATTATTATACAGATCCCTTAGATAGATACAGATATCACTTCAATTATCTTAACTATAAATTTATATTTATATATTTTTTTCTTGTTTTGTATTTTCTATTCCATATGTTGTTTTTGACTGTCCTCTGTTTTTGTGCAGGTTTCCCAAAGATGCTGTTGTTCTTCTATTGTTGCTGATTTACTTTCCAGTTGGCATCTGTTTAATGTTCATACGCATTTTTATTGGCGTTCATGTGTTCCTGGTCAGCTGTGCACTTCCAGAGAGTTTTGTAAGAAGGCAAGTACTGAAAAGGTTTCTAGTAACATATTTTACTATCATTGGTCACCAAAACTGTAGCTCAGTTGTCATGTATGCCAGTAATATGTGTATAACACTAGTAACTGAGGTGAGATAGTCGTACAATTGATAACAATAGCAGTTAATGCTAACACACATGTCATCTATCTCATTAGAATACTTGTTGCTTGTAACAGTTTAAATGACCCAGACCACATTAAATGCCACTAAGGCACATGGCTGTTCAGTAGAATGTAATTATACTTTGCACACTATAAATTTTATGTTTGTATAATGGTGATGACAGTATGATTGATACATGTAAATGCCTTGTATGTTGAAAGAGCAGTTTAACAAACCAACAACAAAAAATATGTTTATACCTGCAAATTGATACAGAGAGGTAGTTATTATACTTTTGGGCACTAGGGATGATCCTGTAGTTAATTGTATTTGTTTGTATCTTTTTTTTATTATTTACTCTAGATTTGTGGTGAGGGTTATGTGCTCAGTCCTGGGGATGCACGTGAGACAAAAAAATCCTCGCTTCAGAGACAAAAACACCAAGCTGTACATATGCAATCATGTGACAGAGTTCGACCACAACATAATCAACCTCGTGACCCCCTGCAATACAGTGAGTGCTCTGCTTGCATTTTTTTCCTGACTGAACCACGTCATGCAGCATGTTTTACACATTCAGGCATTCACTGTAATATCTCTGTGTGGTGCTTGTATCAGCACCCTCAGTGCCCTCCTAGTTCTCCTAGTTCAATCTATGCTGACATCAATGCATCACATAGCTTGAAAAATTTGAAAGGTGTTCTAAAACCTATAAAACTAAACTTGAGGTGAGACACAACTTTCATAGACTTTGCATTGTGTTAACATTTTTGGCTAATTTGCTTCCATAATATGCCTCCTTTCATGCATTAAGAAGAGGATGTAGATAATACACATTTAGGTCATTCATTGATTGTTGAGATTATATCTGTGTTCTTTATTTAAACCAAGATTTTAGCAAAAATTCAATGTAAATAATGTACTCTTAATGTAAGTAATTAATTGGGGACATTATGTTGATATTTGTTATTTAATATTTTTACACAAGTACTAGTGTCCCAATAAATATGAATAAAAATTTCAATAAATACAGTCCTGTGAAAAGCTGAGTTGCTTTCATGGGGATTAAGGTGGTAAGTAGCAGCCAGGTTCTGATAATCAAATGCACTTGATCAATTGACCTTCAGCAAGTGTGAGCAGCTCTATAAAAGCAGAAGTTTTGGCAGTTTGCTGGAGCATTTTAGGTGTGTATTAACACAATGCTACAATCTGCCCAGGAGTGGGTGTCCCTGCAAATTCACCCCAAGGTCAGACTGCAGAACTGCAAAACTGCAAAAACCACAACAGTTAGCATGTTAAAAGTTAAAGTTTAGGACAGTACAGTTAGAAAAAGGGAAGGGCTACCAGAAGAAAGAGTCTTCTTCTTAAAAAGAACATGGCAGCACAGCTTAAGTTTTCAAAGGTGAACAAACAACAAGAAGTCTGGAAGAGTATTCGTTGTGATAAGCCAGAGTTGAGATGTTTGGCCATAATGCACAGCACCACATTTGGCTCATACTAACTGTGATGAACGGTGGTGGAAGGATGACAGTTTCAGTTTGTTTTGCAGCTACAGGACCTGGGCACCTTGATTCAAAAATTAACTGTATACCAAATATATTCTGGAGACAAATGTGACACCATATGTCCGACCACTAAAGCCTGGGCCACATTGGGTCATGTAACGGGACAATGATCCCAACACAGTAACAAATCTGCAACAGAATGGCTGAAAAAGAAAGCTCAAGGTGTTGCAATGGTACAATTCCAGACCTCAAGACTTTGTGTACTTCACAGGACTGAATAGAGTCCTGTAAAACATTCTTTTCCACATGGTAGCTGTAGCTCTGAAGTCTGTTTTCTTATATTTTAATCCACATTTACTAATTTCAGATTGATTTATAAAACAGTATACTGGCTTTGTTCAGTATTTAGTATCTGTCCTGGCAAATCAATCAGGAAACGTGTACCACAAAAATAACCTCTAATGTCTATTCTGAAATGAAAGCTGCACAGTGCTGAGTGGAGATGCAATCTGTGGCATGACTTTATTTCTTTAGTTGTCCTTGCTTGCTTTTTTGTGAATTACTGGAAGACTTAGTGTCTTTTATTAAAATGAATGTTCCTGTACTTAGAATGAAAGTACGTTATGTTCTACATGCAAATGTCAGTGATTACAGACGTCAGTGCGCCAGTGCATGAAACCATGTTAGAATCTTACCAGGTGTGTCTTGAGGCTATTTTAAGGTCTGTCGGTGAAAAATGTTTCTGTGTATCTTTTATGTATTTTAAGTATAGTAAATGCTGTTTCTTTCTGTTTATCAGCCCCAGTTAGATGGCTCCACAGGCTTTGTGTGCTGGGCCAGAGGCTTCATGGAAATTCATTCAGCTTCTGGAGCGATAGGAGAGTCTCTGCAGAGCTACTGCTCCACTGAGGGCACCACACCTTTGCTCCTGTTTCCCGAAGAGGACACCACAAATGGCCGTGCTGGTCTGCTCAAATTCAGGTGACATTTGTTCATATGTACTGAACAGTAATAAAAAGACAAAAAATAGCTATTCAACAACCCAGCAACTGTTTGGGATTCATCACCACACTGAGACAGTTTTGGCCTCATACCCATACCCAGTGATTTAATACAGCAAGTGACAAATTATCATCCCACTTTCATGGCACTTTGAGATAGAGATGAATTACTTTGGCGGTTGAGTCTCCCTACTAATTTCCCTCTAGAGTTGAAGGGAAATTAGTGCAAGGAAGTGAAAACAGCTGCTAAATTGATTCATTTCTATCGTTAATTTGAGTAAGTCTGAACCAAGTGTACTGTATCCTCAGTGGAGATGCACACGAAAACCAAAAATGCTGGGAGTTGCTCTTTAAAATGAGACTATGATTTTTTATTGTTATGCAAAGTCTGAAACTCAGTTCTTTCACTGACTCTTCATGTCAAAATAATTTATTTGCTTCATATTACTCTGTGTTCTGTCCATGATGTAAAACAATATGCTCTTGAAAAAAAATTTAAAGGAACACTTTGAAAACAGATCAGGTCTCAATGGGATATCTATGCTGATATATGAAATTTGTGGCGCACACAGTCTGCGGTTGGTTCACACTTTGACTTTTGAGCAGTTTTAGTTCATACATTTTTGGTTGGTACATTGGTGTGTTCAGAGATAAATCTTGAAGTAGGTGGGTTATAGCAGCAGAAAACCGCACCATATTATTCCTGTCAGCTAAGAACAGGAAACTGAGACTACAGTTTGCCTGGGCTCACCAAAGTTGGACAACTAGAAAAACACAGCCTGGTCTGAGTCTTGATTTCGGTTGCAACATTTGGATGGTAGGGACATAAACAGCATGGATCCATCCTGTCTTGTATCAGTGGTTCAGGCTGCTGGTAGTGGTGATGCAATGGTGTGGGGGATATTTTCTTGACACACGTTAGGACACTTAGTACTAACTGAACATTGTGTAAAGGCCGCCCTCTACCTGAGCATTGCCTCTATCCAGGTCCATCCCTTTATGACCACAGTGTGCCCATATTCTGATAGCTGCTTCCAGCAGGATCATGTCACAAAGTTTAATTTAACTGTACTCAAATGGCCTCAACAGTCACCGGATCTCAGCGCAGTATAGCACTTTTGGGAGCTTCTTTGGGATGTAGTGGAACGGGAGATTCACATCATAGATGTGCAGCTGACAAATCTGCAGCAACTGTGTGATGCTGTCGTGTTAATATTGATGAAAATCTGAGGAATGTTTCCAGCACCTTGTTGGATCTATGCCATGAAGAATTAAGCAGTTCTGAAGGCTAAAGGTGGTCCAACCCAGTACTAGCAAGGTGTACCTAATAATCAAGTGGCTAATGAGTGTGTTTATCTTCCAGATCAGAGTACTGTAGAACTGACCTGGTTTTGCAGGCCTCTGAGCTGTCTGCCTGTGTAACACAATTAATTTAACTGACTAGTATTTCTGATGCCAGCTACCAAAGGCATTAACTTTTAAATGTTCAGTTGACTAATCGCACAAATCCCTAATCTCTAACAATGAAACAGTCTTGCTTATCCATTATTTTCTCCCAGCAGAAAGCCTAACCAACTGCTATACTAAATATGTATATTTGTTTTTCCTCTTAGCTCCTGGCCTTTTTCACTGACTGAATCCATCCAACCTGTGGCCTTACGGGTGACCAGACCATTGATCTCTTTGGTAATGTCATTTGAACTCACATTTAAAGATAAGATAAAGTTTGGTCATCACATTTAAACTAAGAAATAATGTGACGGCACGTCAGTATCAGTGTAATTTAATATACTGTGTATTAAAGTGTAATCTAACAGCATGATAACCTCCTGTCTGTACACAGAGCACACCAGAGTCCAGCTGGCTGACAGAGCTCTTATGGACGTTTTTTGTTCCATGTACAGTGTATCATGTAAGGTACTAAATAATTTGTGTCATTATTTCTATCAACCTTTGCTCGTTAAAGCTGAATTTCTGCAAGCACATTTTCCATGATGTAGTTTATATTTCTTTTACCCTCAAGTGGTTTTGTGGTGACTGTTATGTAAAATAGCTTTAGTCAATCTAAAAACACAAAAACTGGTGAATTCCTGGCACATACCTCCCTCAGGCTCATTTGCTCTAGCCAGTAATGCTGATTAATGAACCTGCATTTGAAGATGAAATTGCTTTAATGAGTAGTTTTTAATGGTTCCAAATTCAGTTTTTGAAAATACCTCCTATTGATTTTTAGTATTTTTGTTGCTCTAAATGTTCAGATTTCCTTCTTAGCATTGCTTTTGATTTCCATCCCAGTTGGCTCCCAACAGTGTCCAGACAAGATGACGAGTTGACGCAGGAGTTTGCCAACAAAGTCCAGGAGGTGAGACCAGAGGATGCCTATGAGTTACATTTGTAATTGTAAAAACAAATACACATGTAAAAGTTATGAAGGGATTCAATTTAAGGATGCACCTGTACACAGAGCTCTCTCTAGTGTGCAGCTTGCTGGTGTAGATGCTTATAAGATGTTTGATTTCCCACTTTCTTCTTGTGTGTTTACTTTCAGCTGCTGGCTGGTGAACTTGGCTTGGTCTCCACCAAGATCACTAAAGCTGATAAAGCAGAGCACATCAAAAGGAAAAGACACATTGCGCCACAGACAACTACAAGTAAGTCAGTCTCATAATTAGACCTGTCCATGTGGAAGAATTAGCGTATTGGAATTGTTTTTTGGGGGTTTTTTTCTATGTAGGTGTATCACCTAGCTCTATTGGACTTGGATTTATGAGTTTGGGCACAGATGACCACAGGATTGCTAAGATGGCTCAGCAGGTGAAGGATGTCCTGCCTCATGTTCCACTGAATGTCATCACAAAGGAATTAGGTACTTATATTTGGATAACACTTCATCTTGCAGTATTTTTGTGTTCTCTAATCTGTAATGTGTTCATTTTGTAACAGACCTTTTAAAGAACTTTAATAGAGTTTAATTTGCCACATACTAACAGTTTATTTATTTATTGTGCACAGCAAAAACCAATTGTGTTGACACCACCATTACAAATCTGCTAGAGAACAAGGAGGAAACTCCAATGGAAGCAACGGGGATGTCAACTTTTGGGCCTTCTAAGATCAGCTCCTATTCTTCTGGGCCTGCTCCCACCTTAAAGGTTTGATGAATCCTGCTTTTTAGAATTTTACCAAACAATTATAAGTTGTAGAGCTCATTTGATTTATTGATAGGCATTATTGACTGATATTAGCTATTTGTCGATCTATTAATATCAGCATTTGAGTTGGAGCGCTGCAAACACAACAACTCACTGATCGGGCAGATCGTAAACAAGGAAATGATGAGAATGAGAAGATGATCTTTAATGTTACTGATTTCGTAAGCCCCATAACATTTTTTAATCATACCTTTTACATTAAGTTTTAGTTGAATTACTTGATGATATCACTTAGATTTTATTTACACTGATTAGCCAGAACAGTCTTTTGTCACAGCTGCCCAGTATGCAGAGTCAGTCACACATGCAAATTGTGAAACAGCAGTCCTTACTTTGTAAGACTCTTCATGCTAGACTTTCAGCTATATCGTTATAACAGAATCAGTCCCATTTACTTCTGTGAGTGTTTCGGCCTATCTGTGTGTATTAAATAATAAGAATCTGTTTTTTTGTTGTTGTTGTTTTTAAATTTTATTTTTAATCTAATATTCCATTTTGTTTTTATTCATAGCCTGCTGTGAAAACATTTGGGAGATCACCGGCCGACAGACATTTGTCTCTCCAAGAAAGAAAAGAGGCGCTGTATAATTTTGCACGAAGGTGAGATTTTTCTTGGAACTGTTAACTTAACTGCTTTAAGCTGGAGTTTCTGGAATTTTTAATAATATCCCATGACTGTTCAGTTCACATTAATAAGATGCCTGAGAAAACAGGCAAATCTGCCTCATTAAGCATTACTGAGTAGTTTTGCATGCATAACATTCGTTTGAATTGAGATTTTCTTGCTGCGGGTTGAGTCTGTTGTTCAGTTCTGATTTTACACAGTGTTTAAACTACCCCGAGCACAAGCGTCACCTTATGTAAACCAGCAAGCGCCTTGGCAATTTAAACCCCACAAATTTGGTCTGAAAGATAACGTTCACATCTCTAAACTCAATCTTGAGAAACAAATTATCAACAAAAAGTACCTGGCCAGAACCTGCAGCAGGAGGACTCTGATAAACACAGTGAAGCATTATCACAATTTTAATTGTAGTTTAACAAAGCCAGAAGGGGAACTCCAATATAATGCTAACTTTACTGTGAGTTTGCAGGATGTGCTCATAAAAGCAGCTGTTTCTGTACAAACTTTATGATGTGGTAATAGGTCAGTATTTTGTTAAAGGTTGTTGTGCTGTCCCCAAGTGGCTCAAAAATGTATCAGGTCATTTTAACAAAATGTAATGAAAGCAGGAAAAACTGGGAAGAAATTTTCACTGAGCTTCAGTTTAATTTGTCATGTTATGATACAGCACTGAAAGCTTTGGTAACTATGTAAGCAGCGACACGAGACAACTGAAGTCCCTCTTTTGATGGTTATCTAATAGAGGAAATCGCCAGACACCCCACAATATGATATTATCACAATACTTCACTTATGATACAACGTTATTGTAATTTTTAACATTATGGAATATGCTGAGTATTGCAGTAACATACATTGTGATTTACTACCTTTTTTCATCAGTTCATTTTTTTTGTAGATATTTTTATTTATTTTTAAGGTTTCCAGAAAATAAACATACCGTATTTTTCGGACTATAGGTCGCTCCGCAGTATAGGTCGCAACAGCCAAAAAATGCATAATAAAGAAGAAAAAAACATATATAAGTCGCTCCGGAGTATAAGTCGCACTTTTGGGGGAAATTTATTTGATAAAGAACAGACATTTCACCGTGAAAGGCTATTTATAATAATAATTGGTTAGAGAACAGCAGGCCGTACGGTTCGCGAACGTAACACAGTCAGCTACGTGACGTATAGACCACTAACTGAGTACGTGTCTGGTGTGTTATCATTAACAGTTATTCAGATAACTATAGCATGAAGAATATGCAAACTAGTTTACCAAACCAGCAATCTCACTCAATGAATTCTCCGTCCTCGGTATCACTTCTAAACAACTCCGCCAACTCCGGAGGTAAACGAAGCGCCTCTTCCGCTTTT
>VUQK01015378.1:0-14462 GCA_015106715.1 Bujurquina vittata
TTATAATTTATATATGGTAATAATGTGTTAATAATTTCACATATACGTCGCTCCGGAGTATAGGACGCACCCTCGGCCAAACTATGAAAAAAACTGCGACTTATAGTCCGGAAAATAGGGTACTCGCACACACACACACACACACACACACACACACACACACACACACACACACACACACACACACACACACACACACACTTTGGAGGGAGAGCAAAGCACACACCCACGTACACTCCTATGGGAGGGGCCAATGGGTGTAACCAGAGCTAAGAGTCCAGCGACACAATAGAAAACACTCTCCTCACGGAGGTAAGTTGTGGACTTTTCACATTTAGACCCAAAAGGCTGACAAGCTTTTGTCTGTGCTTCAGCGAGCTTCTCTTTATCTACAAAGAGTGTGGGGGCTTTATCGTGAGGCTGACGTCGGTGCAATGTTTTCAGTCAGGTCGTAAGCTTGCTGGATCTGCGTCACACATGAAAGAGTCACTAAGGTCCACCAAGTCCCTGAGTGTATGTGCCTGTGCACATACAGGAGAAACAGGAGCAGAGTTTTGTGCATCAGAAACATGTATATTGGTTAGTTAAACTTAACTCCCAACTTAATCGTTTCAGAGAATAATATCAATATCTGCAACTGAGGTCACACAGCGATTTTAAATTCACCCTGACACAAACCGGGAAGACAACTAAACGCAATGTAACGGCGCACCACGCTACAAACATTTTAACTCCCCACGCTAAGACATCTGCGCCACTTTAGGACTGAGCTGCAACTGGTAGGACATGAATAAAGGACTGTTTTGCACTCGTGAAAATAGCGACAGGAACTCTCTTTTCCCAATCCCCCACCAAAGACACAAAACCTGTTGATACAAAAGGCTTAAATTCTTCATCTACTTTGTCATTACCAGTTATATCCACGGTTACAGTTTGCAGCGAGTGAGGTTGAAGTTTGAAAGAGATTTACTGGAGAAGATTTAACCTCCTTGGACTGCTCTTTCCTTTTAAGAATTAGACAAGAATCAATGAGGTGCTCTTGCTCATGGCAGTAGAAACACTCTTGGGTTTCAGTGGCAGCAGTGGCGGTACCTCAGGAGTGTTTAGGGGATCTGTATTTTGGACAGACTGAGCCTCGTGTATTGTGCACGTGAGACATAAAACTCCTGTGTGTCACAGCGAACTCATCAGCTTATACTGCAGCCGCAGCAAGAGTTCTAACTTTCTGTTCATTTAAGTAGGTTACCATTTTTTGAATTCCTCTAACACAACCTCACACGGATCATCTAATGTATTAACGTTGGTTGCCTGACACCATTAATCAAAAGTGTCTTTTTCTCCCTTGCAAACTCTACATAAGTCTGGGTGGCAATATTTTTTCACATTCCTGAATTTTTGCCTATAAGCTTCTGGCACTAACTCATATGCACACAAAACAGTGGCTTTTATGATGTCACGGTTTAAACTGTCCTCAATCGAAGGAGCTGTGCATACTTCCTGGGCTTTTCCAGTTTGCATTGAAGCAAAATAGCCCACACACTCTTTGGCCAGTGAAGTGCACCTGCTCAAATGCTGTGAAATATGCATCTATTTCAAATTCTCTGAAAGGGGGGACTAATTTGATGTGCCTACTCACATCAAAGCTGTCTTGTAGCTTAGGGGATGGTGACTGAGGGGCAAAGGAGTGGAAAGACTGGCAGTGGCTCCCACCTCCAAGTCCAGAGCTCTCACTCCTAAGTTCATGGCTTCCACCTCCAACTGCTGCTTTTTAAACTCCACCCAATTTGTATGTGGTGTTAGCTTCAGGTCCACTGTATAAGTACCAGTTCGAGGAGGAAGATTTTAAAGTGGGGCAGGGATTCCGGCGACAGCACCCAACTGAACTCCCTCTGCAGGAACTGGGGCAACAAACACACCCTTTTCACACAGCTTTGCACACAGGAACTCCTTCAGCTCTACTCAACTTACCCGAGACGATGATGTGAACGAACAATAGAGTGGACGAGTCCCCAATTTATATTATGTCCCCAGCCTAGGGGTAACCTAGTCATAACATGGGGTGTGACTCCCCACTTCAACCACACCCAAGAAAAGGCCAGCAACACAGAATGTGTTGCTGGCCGTGTGTGCTGTGTACCATACCAGCTACAAATGTATATAGTGTTTTGATATCTGCATATAGTATTTTGATACGTGTGCATATGTATATGTGTATTGATATTGGTATATATTTTATGTATCTGGTGTTTTCTATTCTGTTTTATTTCATTGTTTTATTCATCCTATCATTCTTCTCTGTACTGAGCTGCTGTAATGTGCAAATTTCCCTGTCGTGGGATCATTAACGTTTTATCTTATCTTATCTTACACTTTTCTATATACAAGGCTAATTACAAAAACTCAGGTTTGCCATAACAAGATGGTAAATGGAATAGTTCTTATTTAGCGCTTTTCTACTCTGACTGAACACTCAAAGCACTTATACATTTACCCCAATCACTTCCATGTCTAACTAAGCGCTTTAATTATCTGACAGTCACGCTCCAACGCTTGCGTTGGAGAGCAACTTGGGGTTCAGTATCTTGCCCAAGGATACATAGGCATGCAGCCTGGAGTAGCCGGGAATCAAACCACCGACCTTCCGATCAGTGGATGACCTGCTCTACCTCCTGAACTACAGCCACCTACAAGAGTAGGTATAAATATTAGCTCATGCTGCTCACGCCTTAAATTCGCAATTCTCACGACACTCAGGATCACTAGCACATGCACACACAGATAAACAACAAGTTACATGATCCTGGCTCATAAAGCCTGAATCACGCTGCTGCATCGGGTCTTTGTGGGGCCTAGGTACATAACTTGAAATCCTCTCTGAACCCTACGCGGTAAACCTTCCAGGTAAGCTGACGAGCACCTCTTGAGAAATGTAACTACATGTATTTATCCTCCAAAGTCTGTGAAGAAGTAAAACAGTTTCTCTCTGTAAATGTCCACAATTCTGGTAATATAGATACAAAACCAAGATTTTTTCTTTTTCAAATTAATTGGGTGTACACTGGCACACTCGAGTACCAATAATGATATTTAAGTACAACAAATATAATAACTGTGTACTGAATAACTATGGCTGGCTAACTTAATCATAACCACCCAACCATGAAGGCAATAGGAAAGTAAATTGCACCAGGGTTATCTTTAAGTTTCCTGCAGCACAAGGTGTCTGCACTGACTACAGTTTCATAGAAAATGATCCTGAATTGTGACTGCACATCGTGACTTAAAAAGGCAGGTGTTCATTTTAGTAAAAAATAAGTCTTCTGTAGCTGTGTTTAAACTCTAAACTTGTAGTGCATACATTAAAAAAACTTCCATGATTAAATTTGAAGTTTTCGTTAGCAGTAACTGAATGACTCATCGGTGCGGTTTGAATGACTGTACATAGTGTTCTAGCGGCTATATGGGATTGGCTGAACAGGTAGTGAAATAAGGAATGGGGGAGTGGCGAATAGGGTTCCATTTAGCTAGTTCAGCTTTGGATGTGTAATGTAGTGATGCAGCAAGACAACATTTTTAACACAAACCTGGCCACCAATTGACCACAAAGCAAAGCAGAAACTTCTCCCACATAACTGTCTAAATCCTCAGTGACATAGACCTACCGACCAGTCGGTGATCCCTTGGCAGCCCAGAATCCTTGCAACCTCCAGGAATCAACAAATAACCATAAGCTGAATTTTCATCAGGTAGGCAGTTGGTGTCGGGGAATACATATTTTTCTGTAGTGACCGGTGGTTGCCAGGGGTCACCGACCTGTTTCTAGGCCCATGTGAGTGGGGCTTTAAGTATACATGTGAATGTAATAAATGTTGCATTCCAACACAGTGGGAATTTAGAATAGCATTCTGTCCGGTCCATTGTCTTCCAACCAGAAAAGTTCAATGTTTTGAATAATTCTGTTCTAGAACTGCTGAACCAGGAAATAGCATGTTTTTCTAAAAATTTGTAGCTTCACCTTAACAGCTCTTTTAAATTAAATGTTTATTTTTATGATTATTTTATACGGAAATGCCTTGCATATCTGATGACCGAACTGGTTCACTTTAATTTACTTTGCTTGTAAAACCATCTCCGTCTTAAACCCTTTGTTGCATCTGTCAGCCAAGTCTAACCCAGGATACAGGGTGTACTGGCACTGCCAAGTCCACCTGTTGGGACAGTAGGGCAGCTCTGCAGGCCATTTGCCCTGACTTGGTAATACTTTAAAACACTCCTGACACCAGGGCTTTCACAGCCACAATGCATAAAGCTAATAATGGCCTCGTACAGCAGTGTCTGATTTTATGAATACTTCTTTATACGAGACATTTGGTGACTCATGTAGAGAATAGAAGCCTGGCTGACAGATTACTTACATGCAGACAGCAGCCAGTCTGGCCTTTGCACCTGTGTAGAGTTACATGCTCAGACGTGTCCAGGGTTACCTTGTCTTCTTTGAATGTGCACTTGAAGCGTTATTAATGCGTCATATCCTTAAAAATCTTCCACTGGAATATTAAGCGTCAGTAAGTGACAGTAATTGTTGAAAAATGTGAGAATAAATAAAAATTCTCCAAGTAAAATTTTAGCATTTTTAGGGTTTCTATTAGGGTTTGATGTACCTGATATTTTTGGATGTGTGAAATAGTCATGTGGTGAGCCAAGATTTTCACCATGAAACTGGCAACTTGGCCACAAAGCAATACAGAAATGTGTCACACATTTAACACATAATGTGACTGAAATGTTCTCATGTAAATGAGAGAAATACATCAAGTACTTAGGAAATAAACTTGTGTTTTCAGATTTTTCCATTGGTATTTATCCACTGTAAGGTTATGAGAGTCTTATGTGTGAACAAAGGATGACTCGTACTCGTAATGACTGATGTTTTGGGCCAGTTAAATCCCTGGTTGGGGAGGGACATTCACTCTTAAATGTAGCTTTTTGTGAATTAATGGTAGTTCTGTGTTGCAGCTTCCCAATACTTTATTCCCCACTGGTTGTGTTGTTTATTAAAAGTACACATTAAAATTTAAGAAAAGGGGTTGAGTCCTTGTTAAGGACAGTATGATTTAAGAATGCCAGAGTGTGGTCCGTATCCTTTTCACATGCTCTGATGTCATTAGCTTCAAGCTTCTCTATAAACAGTTTTGACAGTGAGGTAGATGCAATTTACTCACTTTGCCCTGAAGCAACAGTGAAGAATACCAGGGTTAATTTCAACGTTTGCTAACATCTGTTTTTCACTCTTACCCTACAGCACTGTCTGAGAGAAAGCCAGTCACAGCATCGTTACCTCACACTCTTGCTCACTACATGACTCATTTCAGTATTCTGCTGAAGTATGTGCTTCAGGGTTAAAGGCAAAGAAAAGCGATGAAGCACAAGTATCAAAGATATGTACAACAAAGACACTAGCTTTATTGTTAAACCACATGATAAGGCATAATAATTTAGATTTCTGGGATTCTTTGTTACACTGTGGAGAGACAAAGTCTTCACTTTTATCACACCAAGAGTTTATGATTCATTCTATTTCAATTCAATTTTCACCATCACTCTGAGACAGGATGTTTCTAATTCTAGAAATATCACACAGATGCAAAACAGCAGTGCTACGTATTTGTTTAATATGTGCATTGAAGGACATATCCTGGTCAAAAATGACTTCTCAAAAGATTCCTCACATTGTTACTGGAGTCCAAGGTAACGCTATCCAGAGTAAGTAAAGACATTCCTGCAGTTAAACCAATTGAAGTGTGTCATCTGGCTTCATGGATAGATAAAGCTGGGTATCATCTGCATAACAATGAAAATGTATGCAATGCTTTTTAATATTACTGGATAAGGGAAGCATGTATAGTGTAAATAAAATTGGTCCTAGCACAGAACCCTGTGGAACTCCATAATTAACCTTAGTGTGTGAAGAAGACTCCCCATTTACATGAACAAATTGGAGTCTATTAGATAAATATGATTCAAACCACTGCATCACAGTACCTTTAATACCTATGGCATCCTCTAATCTCCATCAAAAAAAACTATAAACAGTTTTCATAAGTACATGTAGTGATTTGCAAAAGAAAACTTTTTTTTTTAAATCAGTTTTTAATGTAGTGCTGCCTGGGGGCCTGAAGATGATGATCGTGCAATATGAACTATTAAAACTCAGTATCTCACTGACCTGTTGGCTGTTGTTGTAAACTCTTTTCATTATTTTACCCGATCCCTGTCAGTTAACCTTTTACTATTTTCAGTTTAATACAAGTGATCTGCAAATCTCCAATCTCATTGGACATCCTGTATAGTGACAATAAAGGCATTCTATTCTATTCTATTCAAATGTTTGCATTCTGTTTTATTTCCCTTTTCCAAAAACATCAGGAGCATCCTCAGTCTTTGTTAAACATTACATTCAGTTAATTACTGTTTAATAATGCTAGAATACTAGTGTTTTGCTAAAAAGGATCATAGAATGTCAAAGGACACATAAGCTCTACAATTTTTCCCAGAATAAAGTGAAAACTTGATTCATTTATTTAATTTAATTTAATCAAATTTTATTTATATAGCGCCAAATCACAACAAGCAGTTGCCGCAAGGCGCTTTATATTGTAAGGTATAGACCCTACGATACTCAGAGAGAAACCCAAAAATCAAAACAACCCCCTATGATCAAGCACTTGGTGACAGTGGGAAGGAAAACCTCCCTATTAACAGGAAGAAAGCTCGGGCTGAACCAGGCTCAGGGTCAGGCACCTATCTGCCACAACAGCGGGAGGGAGACAGGCCAAAAAGACACACTGTCGAAGAGAGCCAGAGATTAATCTTGTGATTAAATGCAGAGTGGTGTTTAAACACTGACTCATAATGCATACTGTGTATGCTGTGTACATGACCGGCTACATGTATGTATGTATGTGTATATATATATATATATATATATACACATACATATAATATATATATTATCAATCACAACAGGATAGAAACAAAACATTCTAACTTATAAGGAGATTTAAAAAAATGTAATTAAGAGGGGATGGCTGTGAGAGCGAGAATGAGAGAGAACTGTGGGAACATTGCAGTTATTTACTTTAAAAATGGTGGTGTTGGTGTGAACAATCAGTGTCTGTTAAGGTACAGCCAAGACTCAGACACAGAAATAATTGTAGGTTTCTGCACACAGTAACCTTTTTGCTACTACTTCTTCCTGATGGCTGAAATATGCAAAAGTTCTTTAATGACTCAGCGGATACATTGGTGATGCCATAATGAATCAGGCTAATGTGATAATCTTCCTTACCCATTAGAAATGCATACTGTAAGTGCAAAGACATTACCTGGAAATCTTTTATCTAAAAGCATCACCTTAATGAAGCTATTGTGTGCAGACACACACAATGATCTGGCGGGTAGGGACATGGTAATCTCATGGTCTGTGGGTTTGGTTTAGGGTTATTGCTATTATTGGGAGTCTTCGGCTCAGTTGTTGTTTTTGTTTGATTTTGAATTCTTAGGTGTTCCTATCATTTTAAGTTTTCAACTCTGATTATATTTTCGTAGCATTATTATATTCTTTAACTCACTGTTTCCTGTCTCATCCTCTTGTAGCAACTCCCTGATGTTAGGTTCTGAAGTGATGAGCAGCAGACAGTTCAGGCCCTGTACCTGCTGTATTATGAATGCTGGAGGTGGAACTGGGGGCTGAAGGTGTTTAAGGTCCTGGGTGGAAGGTGGGGGAGTAACAGAACTTTCCCATTGTTTGTCAAAAGCCACAATAAAAGTTGTTCACGTTGTTGTATTTGTGTGCAGACTTGTAGTTGGCTAACTGCACTTGTGAAGTTCCTTTCCAGAAGGAAACAGTCATTATCTAAGCACTGGTGAAGTAGTAGTTCCTTTGAGTACAGCTCTCACCTCCTTGCTAAACCTGTACTTCGGCACTTTGAATCTGCCTCAGACACTACTCCAACTCCTCCATTTCCAACTTTCGCCTCCTTAGCTTAGCTGTGAAGCAGGGTTTTGTCATGGACAGCTGTGAGGCAGGCAGAGTAGGACCCAAATGGGCCATGACAGGCTTGTCATTTTCATAACACCCTGCTATGCAGCTGTCCTCACAGATGCAGACGCAGGTTGTCACAGTATCTGTATACTCATCCAAACTGAGTGGTAACATTTTCAGTGGCAAAATATTGAGAGAAGAGCCTTTACATTAATCTTACTAATCATAATTTAGTAACAAACTGTGTTAATTTAACTTAGAAAAGTGTGTCTTTTTATGCTGCTGGAGGCAGTTAGTATGGCAGTTAGTTGATGGGTTTAAGTTTTTAGTCACATTTCTGCCGTAAAAAAGAACTGGCGCGCATGAATATCTGTGTAACTATCAGCTTTTTTTTTACATAGCATATATAAATGGCTGCCAAAATACAGGCTGGAGTGTATAAATTTAATGCCTGAGTCTTACAATGTTAAATAAGTAAGTAATATTAAGTAATTAACTATCTGCAGCATTGCATGGCATGAAGAAAATAAATTTTAAAAAAGATGCACACATTTGACACGTGGCACAATAACATTGACAGGATGAGTCAGGATCAGGATTCATTTTCTGCACATCCTACAGATCAGTCGTAACACGAAGCTTTCAGATTTATACAGTAGAATAGTTTGTAATCAGGTATCCCATCTCTGGTTAAATCCTGCACTGAGCTGTGAGATTGATACAGAGATCACATTTATCCACACACAGTCTTCAGCAATTTTTAACAGCAGAATATTTGCTTATATAAAATACGGGTTCGGCCTCAGCTACCTCTCACTGATCTCAGCTGCCACGCCGCTTCTAGAGAGAAACACGACTCTTCCAGTTTATCGTTTTGGTTAGCACCTTGCTTGTTCCCTCATCTCATCTTGTTTATTGAAATGAGCTTACTACATTTTTTTTTTAAATAAATTAGGGAATTGTTAGTTGATCCTCAACAGAACATTGACTTCCAACAGTACACTTTTGCAGTTGTGGCCTCTTAACTAATTTGCCTCACTCTGTAAATTTGGCTTTGGGATCACAGCAGCCACGCTTTTCAGCATGTTGATATTCTAACCCATAAGTACTCAGGACTTATCGCTATACAGCTACATGAGCACTCACTTTTCTTTTCGCACTTGTGGAGCTGTTGTGTTCCCAAAATCTGTCCACCAACTGAAACACACAAACAAAAGCACCTGCCAAAGTGCAAAAGAAATTGCTTATGTGGGAGCTTACGCATCAGAAGCACATACTACCAAAATGACACTCTCAAGGAGAAAACAAGACAGTCACAGCTGGTATAAATATATAAATGCATAAAGCATTGCACGCCAGAATACCTTTTAATTTCAAGGAACAGCATCACTTGATCTTTATGTAACCCCGTGTAACCATAGAAAAATAGTGACAAGTGCAAATATACTGAGATAAATAAGGTTAAAAGCATATGCTTCAAGTCATGTATTTGACTGTTCATATGTCAAGAATGTTAAAATGTGCATTTATTTTGTTGTGACAAGAAAGTTGTTGATTTCATATCTTCTGGAAACTTCTGTCACATGTTGCTTTACTGAAAATTGATTGGTTGAGGTGTGACTGGTAAACTCCTCTGCGGACTCCCCCACCTGAGAAAAAGTACCTTTCTATTTTATTTGTTTGGTTTCCAGCGAGTGAAATGACCGAATCAGGCCTGCACCATGTTTGTTTTCTCATTTTTGCCAGCATGTCATTAAATGTTTGGTGGTTAACATACCTGAAGAGGCAAGCATACAGACATTCAGTGCACTTTTGGTTAAGCGTAAGGAGTGAACAAAAAAAAGTCATTCATTATAACGTGTATGAACAACAAAAAAATTAAGAAAATTTTATATCTACTGTATTTTCTCTCATATTTACTCCACACTCAGTTGCAGATGAGAAGCTCTGTTTGTTCCATCAGCCTTGACCTTGAGACGCACTTTCACACACAGTTAAACAGGTCAATATTTGACATGGCACCGCTTCTGTAGCCTGGCCTTTAAGATTTGAGTTGTGTGGAGCTGCAGTGGTTACTCAGCAGATAATCATACATCTGCATTCAATCTGATCGTCATTAAGATAATATACTCTGGAGTATTACTATGTTTAGATGACTATCAAACCCGCTGCATGTGAATCAGGGTGAAAATTCCTGTTTAGCTATCATATGAACATATAAAAATAATGGTAATAGATTTTTTTTACAGGATGCTCTCTGCTGGTGAAATATTTTTCTGTATTAACTCTAAACAAAGATGAAATTGGAGACATTGCATAAACCAGCAAATAGCAAATGTGTGCACATCCTGTCCTGTATTTAGGTCCCGTTTAGGACAAGACAATGTTTGCAAACTGAATTACAACTTACTTAAATATTGGAAGAATACTTTTTCACAAGCTCCCATATATTTACCTTTTCATTACCAGTTTCCCAGTTTGTTCATTCCTTGTGCTTATTGGTCCAAGCAGCTGTCTTGCTTTTAATGACCTCCCTGAGTAATGCTTTCTTAGTAGTAAAAACAACCATAACCTATGAACACTACCTCAGGACAACACAGTGAATGGTGTCAAACACATAAAGACAGCAAGAAATTCCACTAGTTAACCTTTGACATAGCTCAAATGTCATTTAAAATCCCTTCTAGATAACAATCTTAGCGTCACCTGGAATGGGTGACACTAAGATTGTGTGCACAGCTGTGCTCAAGGCAAACAGTGGCTGCTTTATGCTACAGTCACACTAGGGAAAACAGTGCTTGCAGGTACGGTACAACCAAAATAATTGCCACTGTGTGCAGGGAACTTATGATGTCTTTGCCTTTGAAATGCATTCAAAGATTGGGACCAGGTCTGTGGCCACTCGCAGTCAATTGCCATCTTCAAAGCAACTTTGATGCAGCAAGACGGTGATAAAGCAGCAAGAAGATGGAGTCAGTCTCCTATCAGCCTGCTGTCAGTTCAGCACAGTTTGCTGTCAATGCAGTGCAGTTCCATGGAGTCCTGTGCTGTGGTCTACTACACACATTCAAGTTCAGATCACTTTATTGTGCCCTATAAATTCAAAGATATAGATATATTTCTGGTACATCACAATGTTTTAATAAAAAGGTAAGAGTATATTTGATACCAAGATTTCCAGCATTTTTCAACACCAGGATGTTTTTTTAAAATACTTTCCATTACATTAAAATACCAAAGAACCAGGCAAAATTAAATGTCATGGTGGGGATGGGGGTACAAAAAATGACTCTTTTTCTGTACTCTTTGTACACTTTAAAAAATGTTGACAATCGTGAATGACCCCTAAATCCGTTGCCGTTGACATATCATCAACATACATCGGTATAATTCACATTAAACAGAAATTCACATTAACTATTTACATTCAGAATTCAGACAGAGCTTCAGAGGTTTGAAATTGAAATGCAGAAATTTTTCCACAAGTGACAGAGATGCTGCAGGACGGGATTTAACTGCAAAATGTATAGAAATATACCAGAAAACAACCAGTAACCAGTTGGGTCGAGTTCCCTATTGCAAGGAAACATGTAAGAGGCAAATTTTCAATCAGTTTCCGACAGCAAAAGTACTCAATGCAATCACCCAGGCAACTGGAGTTTTTCTAGCTGCAGTGACGTTGACGTCTTAGTTTTAGTCTAGTGTGACTGAACCATTAAGGAATTTGAAATATACTCTATGCATGAATTCCTGCCATATTTGGATTTCTAGAGTTTTGTAAGTGAAAACACTTTTAGTAATGTTATAATATTTGTAAAACTTAAAAAATATAAACCATTTACTGACACCTTTAAACCCGTACTCTCCTTTGCTGTCATTCTTTGATGACAAAACAACCAAAAAAATGTTTAATTAAGAATTTATGCACTCATTTGTGATCCAGCATAACAGACTATATTATGTTTTCATAATTGTGTTTTGAAAATAAAATGCATACTGAATTACCCATTTTTCATTCCACAAGACAAGTAGCACCTACTGTTATCTATGTCCAAAACTCCCTTGTTAAGAAGGCAGTCTTCGCTTAAGTGGACCACTCTGTGAAACAGCGGCAAGTGCTGCCAAACAGCCAAACAAAGAGATCCGAACTTGCCATTTGAGCCTCCCCTGTGCTTCATTTGATCTTTTGTCTGGAATCACCACGGTTCACCGGGCAGACTTTGGACCAGGGCCATCTCCTTGGTTTCCTAGATTTGCATGACTGTCCAGACGTCAGCAGCTCCCCTCTCCTCACCCGTCTACCAGCTCCTAAATGCGTCAGCACTCCTTCCTCCCACCCCCTCCTCTTATCCACACTTGCTTCCCTGCAACACCTCAGCCAGGCTCCCACAGCACACTGTGTCCTTGAGGATTCACTACAGGCGCCCCTCCCCCTACTCATGTTCTCTTTTTCATTTTATCCAATGTTTTTACATCTGTGCTCCTAATAAATACTATTTGTTTTTATTTAAATAGGAATGAAGCAAGAATAAATTAACACATTAAGAGAGAGAATGACTTGCGATTTCTCTCATTTATGCCTTTTCCACAAGCGTACAGAGATGCAGCTTAAGTGAATCTAAATGCAAAACACAGTAATGTATACCTTGAGTTTTATCTTTTGTATTTGCCACCATCATTACCACCCCACATTTACACTGTTATCTCCAAAAGCTGAGTAATTAAGGGAAAGATTTTGACAGATTTTTAAATTCTTTTGTCTAGTCATTGCAGTTGCATAAACATTTTTCTTTCCATGTAGCGCTTCTAATCTTTAATGCTCTGAAAGTGAAATGTAAAAGCCGATCTTAGGATACACCAGGAGATTGTTGAAACGGTGTTGTAGTTACTGCATCCATGAGTCCACTTGGCTCTGCTTGGGTCTGAGGAGATGACTAAAACTGCCAATATTTTTTTTCTTGGGACCATGAGTTAAACCACATGTAGTGCAGCATAATAGCATGTGACAGTCTCAGATGATGATAGTGTCCATGTCACAAACATGCTTCCAGTTACAGATCTTTTCACAGCACTTTCCAGCAACTGAATGGTAGTAAACAATACAGTGTGGTTGGTGTTTGTGCTTCAGACAGTTCAGCTATCAGCATGATATATACCTGAATACATATTTGGACATTGTTTGAAACTTTGCATTAGTTAAAGGCCTCTTGGTATCGTATTATCCCAATAGAGCACTTCACTCTCAGAGTGCAGGCTTATGCATAATACAGATTTCCATACGGACAGCATAAAGAGAAGGGTTTTCACTTACTGCAAACATGCTCCCATGCACACCTCCAAAATGCCAGCTGCACATTACTGGGTGCAGATGACCTACTGTGTGCATCAGTAGAATACTGATTGGTTGAGAAGTGATAGGGAAGAGTGGGACAGAAGAGTACAGTAATGGTAAAGCTCTTAAAAATTCATCAAATTATGAAAAAAAATACAGCATGAAAAGTACAAACAGTTAAGTTAAATTCAGTTCAGTTCAATTTTATATTTAAAGTGCAAAATCAAAACAAACAGTTGTCTCAAGGCGCTTTGTGTTGTAAGGTAAAGACCCTACAATCATGCAGAGAAAACCCAACAGTCATAACAACCCCCTATGAGCAAGCACTTGGCAACGAAAAACTCCCTTTTAACCGGAAGTAGCCTCCAGCAGGAACCAGTCTCAGGGAGGGGCAGTCATCTGCTGAGACACTTTTTATTGTTTTGTTTGTTTGTTTTTTACATTTTTTATTTTTTTATTGTCTGTATTTTAGCTAACTTAGACACTGTTATATCTGTTTTATTGCTCTTTTATATTTGCATTGTTCATTGTAATCTTCTTGTTGTTTTTTTAGGTATCTGTCCAGGGACAAAAATAGCCTTTTGGCTAATTCTGGTGCATTTACAGTAATGTTAATTAATGTACACTGTTCCTTAAATAAACTATTAAAAATAAAAGAATAAATAAAACCTTTCCTGTCCGGCAACTTAAGCAAACAAAATTATTGTCTGCATGCTTTGTTGTGCCAAACAGTTGTTATTATTATTTTTTTTACTTTACTTTTCTTTTCTTTTCATTTCATTTTCTATTCTTTATTTAGCTTTTGTGTGTTTGTGTGTGTGTGTGTGTGTGTGGGCACGCACGCACACGCGCTTGCCTGCGTGCCTGTGTATGTTTGTCATGAAACGTCCATGGTAAGGAGGGTGAGAAGCCACAGCAATGACCCCCAGACCCCGAAATAGACGCAGGAACCCCAGGCCACCCGCAGCCCACCACGGGCACCAAAGACCCGAGACCACGCATCTCGATGACAACCGCGTGCCCAACGCAAGAGGAGGAGGAAGGTAGCCCCAGCAGCGGACCCCATGGCCAAAAGGCAAGAGACCC
>VUQK01015381.1:0-15440 GCA_015106715.1 Bujurquina vittata
GTTATGAGGTCTTTAAGATAAGATGGGGCCTGATTATTCAAAGCCTTGTACGTGAGCAGAAGGATTTTAAATTGTATTCTAGATCTAACAGGGAGCCAATGAAGAGAAGCCAATATGGGAGAAATTTGCTCTCTCTTTCGGGTCCCATTCTAGTCTCAACACATGCAAATGGTGTTGAGAAATGTTACATTTAGGAAGGTCTTGTTCTGTGGCACAGTGTCATACTGTAAAGGGTTTGTAGCTGTTGTGTGTTTTGCTTTTAACGAACCTCTAGTAAAATTTCATAAATATGTCAAAATGTCCTCACATCTGCAGCCTCTGACAGACTCCTGTACACCAGCATAAAGCCAAGTCCTGAAATTCAAGATTCTTGATCTGATTGGGACAATCCTTCAGTTATTCTGTGACACAGAGGCCCAAATGAGCTCAGAGAACAGCACCTTGGTTTAGGCCAGTAACGCCTACTGAGCACGTCTTTTAGGTGTGGAAGGCAATTAGAGCAACTTTAGAAAACCCATGCAGGAAAGAGGAGCACGCACAATTTCACACAGAGGGGTCTAGATTTTCCATCTTAAGGCCTGCTTGTTGTGAGCCAAAAGCACAAGCCTCTGCCAAAAATCCATGAATACAGAAACAGCATGGAGACAAAATCATGACAATCCCCACAAGGGTTTTAAAAATGACTAACATGTAAATAAATGTACACTCTTGTCATGGTACGTTCCAAAATAAAGTGTCAATTTTTGGATGCATGTTGCGCGCGAGGCGTGAGGCATATGTTGTATACAGCTGGTGATACTCCAGGGGATTTGTCTCCACATCATAAAGTGTGCCCAATACAAATGAGGCAGCTGCAAAGAGCAGCAGATTCACCACAGTGCACAAGATCAATAGGGTAACAACTCACAGACGTTACCGTCTCATCCATTTCCCTTTTTCCACAAATGTCATCAGCATGAGCAGGTGTCGATTGTTTTAGGGGCTGCGGAGCGATCTGAGTGAAAGCTGGAGTGGGCACATTTTTGAATATGCATTGAACACGGATCATCGTGATTATAAAGTCCCATTAATCTGGATGTGTTCTTAAACTGAGCATGTCAGAGGAGATTTAAAGATTAGTGAATGCTTCATCTGTCAATTTGAATATTTGCACGAGAGGCAGAGATCAGTTTAATGATTTCTTTATGTTTGAGGAGCTTCACGCTCTCGCAACGCCCACCACATCCTTTACTTGGTGTGGCATTTCTGCTGGGCCCATCCATATTATAATGCCACCAAGACAGATTTGCTAATATAAGCTCATTTAAACATTAGAGGAGACATTTTTGGCAGCATTAATCTTTGATTGAATGCCATTTAAAGCTCTGAGTCAAAATGCTGAATCAGATGGGTGGGACCTGAAATTACCGTTGAGGATGAATGTTTCATTTGTACTCCTTTAGCGAGGCACAGAGCAGCAGCGCTGTCCAAGCCTGCTTAAAATGCACACCAGCACACATATGTGCACAAACACTCGGGTTTGTCATTGCCCAATGTGGTCACAAACACTGAGGTGGCACTGCCAGCTAGCATGAATTGGCTCATGCTTGTAGCATATTGGTGAAGAGCCAGGATGCACTCCAGCTCATAACAATGTTCCTCAAAAAGATGGTACTTTATTCCCATGTGGGAGGGAGTCAAATGACAAGTATGTGCTTTGAGTTGGCCCCCATTTTATTTTGGTTTATAGAGCTGCTCCAAACACATTCGGTTTCGCTGCTTTGCTCGCCACTAGACAAATATCAAACATACACACACAAATGTATTAGAGGAAAACAGGCAGTTTAAAAGGGAAAGTAGGTTTTAATTCTCACGGTTTGGATGTTAATTGGAGACACTGGGGCTGAGCTCCCTGCTGATTCTCGTGTTGTCACAGGTGTCATATTCTTCGTCAAACCTTATGACACGGGTTAGCACTTTGAAAACAGGGCCTTCTGAGTGAACAGTAATTAGCACATTTGTTGTGTGCATGAGCTTGTGACTCGTGCCCGTTTCTAATCTCCTGCAAAGCTGCTTTTGTTCTCGTGTGTTGCGGCTGATCTTGGGCTGCTTTTGATTGTTTGTTTTCAAAGAAGCACCAGAATGGCTTTGCACATTGATTCAAAGTCATATATACTTTGTATTATGAATTGCTCGCAGATAGAAGCGTGGATTCAGGCTTAGCGCTGTTAAACAGCCCATCTATAAGCACTGGGACAAAGAAAAGATGATTCCATTTGACACAGCAGACTTTCTGGACAGCACAACACCGAGACAATTCCCTTTACTCGTAATCGTGCAACCACATGCAAAATTGCAAAGAAAGTTGACATTTTCAGCAGAATCTACACAAAACTGAATCTTTATTTTTTCTGTCTGTGTCAAGTTCAGTGTGTTAAGACTTAGAAGGACCATTAGTGTGCCTGACGTGTACACCCACAGCCAGCCACAGCTTGGTGGTCCCTGAGTAACCTTTGGTCTAAAATAATTTTCTGGAAGCTTGAGCAGCATCCAAAGGCAGGGATTAGACATACAGTACAGTCTGCAGGTAAACTAATTGAACCTACTCCCAATTTTACTGTTGCATGGGCTAAGCTGTTCCATTTCCCTTCTTTTAACGTCAAACTTCATTTGCTGTGTTTAACAGTAAGATGTTTCCGTGAGTGACTCGAGGGGAAACGCTGCCTATCACTGAGTGGAAGCGTGATAATTGGTAAAGAGCTGGACTTTGGGGGGGGGGAGAAACTGCCTGTGCTCCCCTTTTGGATCAATAATGCCCCCCCCTGAATTGAAACTCATCCAGCCTGAACTGGAGAATGACTTTGCAATCGAATGACAGTTGGGTACAGTATTGCAGTGGCTCACAGGCTAAATGAACATGAGTCGAACGCGACTCCTCTGTTCTGCTAATCCAACTTCCTGCATGCATGGAGAGGCTTCATGGCTATTACACAGAGAAGGAATCACAGCAAAGCACCTTTTCATGTTGCACAGGTTGAGGATTGACTGTCCTGATTCATACTGTGAACTGCAAAAGCTAGCTCTGCTGTCTCTTTAGACTCACACTGAAATCGTAGACGGTGAATCAATACACCATACATTTCTGCTGAATTCAAGGTCTTTATAATAACAGTAGAAGTTGATTTCTTTTTAAAGAAAGCCAAAAAGCACTGAGAACACAGAAAATGCAGCGCTCAGTGTGGTTTGGGTTGATCCTTGTAAATGTCTTAAGTGGGTTAGAATAACCTCCGATAAGGAAGGAATCATGGGTTGCGGTGACATCAATCTGTGTACAAATTTAAAGCAGTATAATACAAGAAAATAACAGTGAAAATCAAAGTCTATATTTTCTTATTGAATTGAGTCGATTATTAAATATTATTTCTATACCCAAAGCTTCATTCAGCTTGTCAGATGCGGCACAGACGCTGGCCCACAGCCAAGCTCTGGCTTATAAACTATGAGTTTAATATCACTCAACTGAGTGGCATTTTTCTTTAATGTAAAAAATATGGATCAAACACTCTTTTGAAACATCTCCACAGCCTGGGAGTACACTCTGCTGCAGACACCAAGCACAAACAGCACCCGCTGATATACAAATTTTAGCAGAATAATTGGCTGAGCAGCGTCTGTGCGGTTGCTACAAATCTAAGCTAAGCGAGTGGCCGCGCAGTGCGTGGTGACCCTCTGATCCTTCTGTTTACATCTCTTGGGCTAAAGTGGTTCTTCACCTACTCAAGGACTGTACATGAATGCACACAGGCATAACACTCTCAGCGCCACTGCACAATAGTGCATGTGTATAATGTGCAGAGGTCATTGTCCATGCTCAGACTAAAATACGTGACTCTGTAACACTGCTTTCATAGTTGGTTGGGCTGATTAGCACAAGCACAAAATGAAACAATTTGGTTCATAGTCTGATGAATGTCTGGTGCAATTCATAGATCTGTGATGGTATGAGCTGCAGTCTCGTGGCAGTTTGTGAAACACTAACAAAAGCTGACTGACGCGCATGAACGTGCACTGTAGTGCTTTTGTTTGAAAGAGTCATTGCCTGCCTTAGCAGGTAGGACGTGGCAACAATTTATGTTACCTTTTACTTGTGTTTGGTTAGGTTTATGCAGACTACACAATATTTGTGACTGTTGTGATAGTCAGCCACTGTGTCATATTAGGCAATTATATTCAATCATGCTCAACGCCTTTCACAGCATGTGTAGAGCCGTCGGGAAGGAGACGAAGCTGCGCTTAAGAAAAAGAGGAACTCTCAGCCAACACCCTGTATCATCTGGCTCGGAGTGATATTGTGTAATCGGAATCTGACATTGGGCACCAAAACTAATTTGTCAGGTTTAGAAAAATATACTGTTTGGCATAAAATACTGCATTTAGTTCTATTTTCTAGTTTACCTGGATGTCACACTTCCATTTCAAAGACATTCATTTCCAAGTTGTGCTGTCACGACCGTCACAAGTGCAATTTGTGTCCATGTACACAATCAAATAGAGCACCGATCACTAAAAGACGGGCTATTCCAGATGAACACATACAGAGCAGTGCTGGGATAGAGGACCACTGGCTGATACTGAGGCACTAAGCAGGCCATACACAACTACAAGAGACCACTGCTCCTCCTCTGACCAGGGTCAGCGGTACCAAACAATCTGTCACTCTGGAGGACGAACTTTTATGTTTAACTTGCCACACCTGAGGCCCGAAGCACTATAAACTTTCTTCAGGCTGGACTATACAAACTGACAGGGGTCACCACATCACTGTAGCTAACTTTACTCCAGGGAACCAAAAAAACTCCAATTCAACTGCAACTGCAAAAAATGTGTTTAAATTGGCTTTTGTGAGCTCTTTTATAAGACCCAGATAATACATTTTCAGCAAGCATGACATTATCTTAATGTGACGTATAGTGTACATGTTGAACCAGGTTTGATGGTGGCATTGTCAGGAAAGACATTCACACGCATTGGTCTACACAACACAGAATCCAATTATGCCACATTTTCCCATACACAACCCTAACAAAAGGAGCTGCTGTAGAACCATAATATATCCAACTGCAACTTATAAATGTTTAGAGTTTTGGACATTAAAGCCACTGAATCCATTAAAAGTTGAAAAACGAGTGGCTCATATGTGCGTAGTCAGCAGGAAGTCAGTTAGTTCAGCCAGAGAAAGTCTCTAATGGGTACTATCCACGAGCCCAGAGAAAGCCAGAAAAACACTGGCGTGTGCTCCTAGTGTATAACTGACACTGGAAGAAATGAGGCACCATCTCGAAACACGGTATTCAGATTTGTCCGCAGCCAAAGGAAAACGGGCTGTTATTCACTTCCTAATAAAAAAAGACAGTCATTAATGAATGTGTTGACATGGGCATGAGCATCCTTGCAATGAGACTTTTCTTTCTCTTTTTCTTTAGAATGGCGATGGGATACCTACCCAGAATGCAAAAGAACGCAGACCCCCATATCCATGACAAATAGTAGGATTGAAGTGACTGATTACAGCACGGTTGTTGCACAGAAATACAAAGTTTACAAGCACAAACTGGCAAGTTGCACGTGAAAATATAACTATGGCACTTGACCTACATTCTTCCCCCTTATGCGTTGCTACATTCTCGTTTCACTGCTTTACTTTTTCCATCACCAAAATGCAGAACTCAGCTTCTTTATCGCTCCAAAAGTTGGATGCTTTTTACTCCTCACAATGTTAGTGTTTCCTTTGCTGCACAGATAGGCAGCAGCATTCACAAACGTAGATAAAATGTATACATGTGACACTATCCTAGCTTCAGAGCACTCAGCTTTCATATTTGTGTCTTTCAAAATTGAGATAAGGTTTAACAAGGTTTTTGAAATCAAGATTTGATCCATGCACAAAAACAAGATGCTTCATACCCAGCATACTAATGTCCACGAAAAGACACGCGGCTTTCTAGCAAGTTCTCGTTTTCCAGGTATAAGACTTCCCACAAGAAGGGGAAACAAAGTTGTCCTCCCCTGTGTGCCAGTTACCATCTCCCCCTTTGCTTGGACAAAATGCCAGACAGCTGTTGCACTAATGAGCCACTAAGGGTTGTTCACCACCATTAGCAAAGCATGAAGTGTAGCACTGCATGCAAACACACAACTTTGCTGATGGTGGGTCACTGAAACTGACACTGGAAACAAGTTTTGATCAGATATACAGTAAATCATAAAACCTTTTCTGAATATTTCTGTCCAGAAAGACTCTAACGATCAGTGGATGGTTAGTTAGCTAGCTAACGGTCTGTGTAGGTTCTCAGCCATCCAGGTCATAGTGTCTCTGGAGCTTGAAAAAAGACGACTGGACTTTTTGTTTCTTGAAGACGTTTCACCTCTCATCCGAAAGGCTTCTTCAGTTCTCAACTAAATGGACACCCAGGTATTTAAACCCCTGTGGGCGTGGTCCCCTGTGAACAATCGTCATTGAACAGAGGAGGTGGATTCCCCGCTTACAGCGCTGTCCTGAGCTCCCCTCCCAGATGTCTCAACCCCCATTCACACCTATGTTCCAGGACTCCAACAGGCCACATGGAACAATGGAGCGTAGTGCTTTATTGGTTGGCTGAAACCACTGATTGAAATGAGCCACGCCCCCTTCACACCTTGGCACATGTGTTTATGCACATGAACAATAGAGGGTCATAAACACCTCCAGGGGACCATGCCCACAGAGGTTTAAATACCTGGGTCTCTCCACAGTTTGGCTGAGAACTGAAGAAGGCTTTGGGATGAGAGGCGAAACGTCTTCTTTTCAAGCTAGCTAACGTCAATTATTACTCACCAGTGCTTATACATGTAGGTGCCTTTTTGTTTTCAAAGATGCAAATGTAGTAATTTACCTGCTTTTTAATGAATAATTTTCTTGTGGAAAAACCAGCTAAATCTTCGGTCTGTCCTCAGAGTACAGCCGCAATGGCCCAAAATGGCAGCACAATAACAGAATAGAAGATGCTAGGCCGCAGGGTTTGTGACACCCAAGGGAAGCATAAGCGAGGCTGTGACCAACCCTTACCGGCTTGCAGGTACACACCGAGCCATTGAGCCACCGGCCGTCCGGTGCTCGCGCGAGCAGACCGTTTTAGAGACCCTCACAGAGCCGGAGGGTACGCTCGGCAGCCAGTAAAGATCCTCCTGCAGGTTCACCTACGGAAATCTCATTACGACCTTTACTTGCTTTAGTTAGCCAGGTGTGATCTACACAAAACAAGGATAGACTCACCTTCAAGCTGATCATCACCAACAAAAGGCTGCTCCTCAGTGCAGCACAGTGCTGAAAATACTTAGTCACATGGTCCAAGCTTGCATTCTGATTGGTTCTAGGGACATGGAGTCTTTTGCAGCAGTGGGAAAGGGTGTTTTGTGGCTTTTGATAATTCAGACTAGTCAGAGACGGTATTTGAGTTATGACACAACATGATTGATTGGCGTTTAGTACGTGTGGAAAGAATTCCGTAAATATCATCTCATTTTGATGAAGGTGGCATTTAGCGGGTTTCGCATATAAACTCTTTATATTTTTTTCCTCATTAGTAATATTTGATGGGGCCGGAAAGCTCTGGGGGGCCGGATATGGCCCGGCGGCCAGCAGTTGACATTCAATATTTAGAGCCTTGCTGAAATAAAACTCTGAAAAGAAGAGCTTTTAGTTTTGTTTTTAGTGACTGAAATACTGTAATTCATATAGTATGTACATCACAAGTGTCCAAAACATGCACTTTGTCCCATATCTTCTTCCTTTGAAAAGTAATTGAATATTTGTGGCGTGAAATAACTGGACAAATGGCAGGCTTCCAGGCTCTACGGCGTATGCTGGAGCAGTGATGGCTTAGACTTATAAATGCAAATCAAATCTTGTGCATTACATGACATCTGAGTCTGTGGAGTTCAAGGTATTTTTATCTGTCTGTGCAGGTATTTCTAAAGATCAAAAACAGGGTTATAGAATCTAAGAATGAGGGAGATAACAAGCAAAAAAATGACAAAGGGAAAACTAACTAAAGTGGAAGGTGAAAAGTGCCAATGTTATAACAAGCTTTTAAAAGTTACATAGTAGCAGACACACTGCTGGCCTCGAGGCTATTCTCCACTCCAACACAGCCGCCTCAGACCCAGCCGATGCTTTGCAGTGAAGCCTGTCATAAGTTCTCTGAGTTGGCTTCTGTGTCTCACTGAGGGGCCTTTGTTGCATGTGGCATGAGGTAGCCTCAGTGCGGCAGTCTTGAAGAGAGCTCTGAGCTCCAGGCTTACTACATCTCCTCCCTGTTCTGAAGGCCTGACAGGCCTATTAGGACTGAACGAGGAGGAATTTGCCTTACCTTGGCAAAAGATCTCTCATAGCTCCTGACAGCTATGGCAGCCTGTCATGGCAGCTCACTGATGAGAACTCTGCAACCCCCTCCTCCCGTCACCACCACCGCTGCTGCCATCACCAGCCCTCCACTCCGCCTCCTCAGTCCTTCATTTGGCATATCTTTTTTCCTTTTGACTGTAAGACCAACAAAATGAAATATAAAAAACTAAGAGAGCGCTGGATTCACAAAAGTAAAATATAGAGTGAGATGACTGATGGGAAGGGGCTGAAAAGTGCATAAGGCAATTTAGAAATTTAGATTCAATCTCCCTCTCCTCCCGTGGAAACCCAAACTGCACCACTGGCATCCAATTTTTTCTGGCTGACATGCCATGTAAAATTGATCAATAGAAACTTGTCACCTCCAGCCGACGGCAGAGGAGAGATGGAGCGACAGGTAACTCCATGCACAACAATCAGTGAACCCTACTGAGACACTTATTGTTTACTGGTATTATTTTGAAGTGTTTCACTGCACTAGTCTCAAACACTTTGTAAAACGCCTTTGAGGCGGCCTCGTATAATTTAGCTCAGCATCTTGACAAGAGTTAATAAAGATATCGGTGTCAAACTCACACCATGCAAGATAAAGACACCAAGTTGCCAACAGGACGAGAGGCACCTTTATGACACCGAGCTGCTGGAGTCTTTCCTCCAAAAAACCAACATGATTGTTGGCGATGATGTCAATTTACAGCTGAATTTAAAAAGTAACACTTCAAACCTGTGAACGAACAGGGCAGACGGTCGATGATTAACCATGGGAAGTGAAACACAAGAATGCCAAGTATGAATAGCTCGTGGCCATCTGGTGGTGATGAGCAAGTGCCCCCTTTCCCCTCCCTGGCCTGCCGACTGGGACCAGTGGAGACAGAACTCAGTCAGATGTAACTGATGCGGACATCAGGTGGAGGATCCACTTACAGCCCGTCTCGCCTGAGCTCCCTTTGACTGCTGGTGCACTCCGATACGCTGCCATGCCTCTGCAAGACAGTTCTATTTCTCCAGCCTCCTAAAGGTGTTCAGCAGTGACTAAACACTCCCAAATGACCTTATCAATTGTTTTATTATTTCAGCTGTGGAGGGGCTGCTGGGAGACAAGGTGGCAGAAACACATTTTCAGCTTTTACGATTTAGTGAGAATCCTGCCCGCCCTGTGGGAGTTTGGCGCTCGGTGATTATGCAAAACCTCCAGACGTATCTCTGACTCAAAAGAAAGTGAACACGAGCTTTGATCATGCTGCTGAGGTTACCTTGATTTCAAGGTCATCCTCTAAATCCATATTCCCCCTTTGTTCTTCATCATTCGAGGCCTGTAAGCACCATCTTTACTGAATAAATTATCACAGTGTGCTCACTGAAATGTCACCCCCTCCCCTGAAAAAGTGTGCACATGTAGATTTATTCCCGCAGAGTCGAAGGATATTCACAGCTTCAATTTTACACCATCACATTGGGATCTACCAGTGAAGGTGACGAGGAATTACACTTCTGCTGGGTAAGAGGGGCTGCTTAGCGTTCAATAGCTACTCTGCCTGTCAATGTAAGTAATGGGGGTTGATACTCAGATACTCATCAATACGAAAAAATTACCACCAGATTAGACACGCATTTTGCAACAGTATCAATACCAATAGTGCCGTCTCTGCCTCCTCCAGAGGACACATAGTTGCACACAGCAGTGCTGCACACAGATACACAGCAGTTGTTCCCAACACTGAACATTGCTTTATGAGGAGCAACAGATGTATTAAACAGGTTTATCCTAAATCTCTACCTGGCCGGTGCACGCGTTAACATTAGCCATTGAACTGTTAGCAGTAGCCTGACTGCCACATCTGTTATCGTTTAGCTAGTGGCTAACGGCCAGGACCATAACCAGGGTTCCAGTTGTCAATCACCAGATAGCCGCAACCCAAAAGTATCCACTGCTTTGTTTCTTTTAATAATAATCATAATAAGCCCCGTTCTGTATTAAATACTCCATAGACCATAAAGTTGGAGGCAGGATTGTTTGCTAGTTTTTTGCTGCAGATGCATCACCCCCCACTTGTTATTTTACTTTGATGCTATGTTCATCTTTCTATACTGTTTATGGTTTTTAACAGGTTTTACTCAATTACAGGTATGACTTTAATAAAACTGTTAATATGGTTACACAGTGGAACCTGGTACAGTCAAAAGCAGCCTTTAATCACGCTCAAACTCTTTCACTGGCCTGTGCTACTGTACATGACATGCACACACATACATTTCATGCACTCCCACAGTCTTCATACACACATTCACAGACATATACACACACACTCAACCTCAGCACACACTTGGATGAATGCGCACTCATGACATTCATCCAAAGAATGACTCCAAGACCAGCTCAACTTGCTACAAATGCAAATCTCACACACAAAAACTCCCACGCTGCCATTCATGTGTGGCATGAACAGTTCACCATCCTTCTGTCAGCTTCTGCAGTTCAAAGATAAAATGTTGCAAATGTACATTTTGGCTTTTTTTTACACAGAAAAACATTTGCACATTTCTTGTTGTCATCTCGTAGCCTTTATCTCTCGTACGCCAGCTCTGACCCGTAGCATTATAAATATGAACTATGTCATTATTGTCTGAAGCTAAACTGAGGATCTGGAGAATGTACAGATACTAAAAGAATAAAAAATAGTCATGACTGATATATACAGTAATAAAATCAATTCAGCCGTGAATATAGTAAATGAACTTTATGTAGAGTCTTAGGTACAAATTGGTAAACACTTAAAAGTTCCCTGTAGCATACTTGGCGGTGTAATTAGAGTCCAAGAGGATCTTTGTATGTGTTCCCATCTTTCACTTTGAAGTTGATTGCACTTGCTGTGATCTGCACTTCTAACAATAGAAGTGGGACTGAACCTCTTAACTCTTCAATAAGAAGTTCAGAAGACAAAAATGTGAGATCTTAGTGGTTTCATTCATTATGTACCCCTGATGAAAAGACAACTGTCATAACCGCAAATTTAACCTGCAACCATACAGTATGACAATTGGAATAGTGACATGCACCTCGGTGACCAAAAGCACATGAAGAAAATGATAATGAGACGTCCGTGTGCAGTAAACGATGACGATGAAGAAGTGAAAGGTTAGGGGAAGCCCTCTGCTGCTTATGAAATATTAATGAAGAGGAGCCGGGGACGGTTCAGGCTGTGTATTATTAATAATGACATTGGTGGAGTCAAACAGAGTGAAGGACAGCCACTGTTTTACCGGTTCATTTATCCATTTGGTGTTTAGAACTGTAGATCAAGAAATCATGTACATGAACACAGAGAGTTGCACCACAGAATTCATGAATTCAGGGAAACAAGTGGTGGCAAGAAAATCTGGGGGGATTTTCTGCTATATTTTGTTTTCTAGAACTAATACCACAAATATTAGATAAAACCCATTTGATTATGACAACAATGCGCCGCTCAGAAATAACTGGTATTATTTGGGTAACATCAAATATGCTAGATTACAGGAATCGAAATGATGCTGGAGTGTGCTTAATGGATCTGTGTTAGCAGTCCATGCATAACAGGGTTATGGTTTTTTTGTTCAAACTTTTCAAACTTTCTTTTTTTTTACTTGAGTCACGTTTGTATTCCCCGATAAGCAACTTTCCCATTGTTGTGCACATAACGAGTGCCCTCTCCAGTAAGACAGACTGAAGTGGTGCAGGATTGTTTCGACTGCTTTATTGTCTTGTTGGAGAATATTAGGTGTGAATACATTTTTCTTCTTTCAGTCACAAAAATATAATATTTTCAGTACTTTTTTTGTGAGCAGTGTTTGCAGACATTCATGCAGGCTCCATAAATCCCCAATATCCTTAAAAAATAAGGGAAGGGAAGCGCGTGTCAGTCCCGGGTCGATGGCCCGGAGTTCCTTCTCTTACAGTTCAGATTCTCAGTTTGTTGTACTATTGTTTATAGTTTTTGTACTTCATTCAGGGTTCCCTTTTTGTTCTCGTCTTCATCATGCTGTGCCCCTTTATCTGTTTTTGTAGGTCACTTCCTGTTTTATTTTGACAGTCCCTTGTTTCCTGTGCTTTGTGTTTAGTTTTGCTTCCTCGTGTCCTCCCCAGCTGTCTCTTGTTCCCTGATTTTCCTGTGTGTGTATTTAAGGTCTCAGTGTTGCTTAGCTTGTTGCCGTCATCTGTGCTCCCTTAGCTATGTGTGCCCCCCCCCCACCTATTATTTTGATTTCAGTACAGTCTTGTTTTATTTCAAGTTTTTGTATCTTGTGAGAAGGGTGCAGCATTAAAGTTGTTTCAAGTCCAAGTATAGTGACAACTTAAGTAGTTTGAAATCTTTGTTTCAGGTGTCGGTGGCTTCCTGTGCTTTTCTATGTTTAGTTGTGTGTTTAATTACTTACTAGTTTACTTTGTGAGTTTTGTCTTTTGTGCGTAGCCTTTTAGTTTTACTCCCTGTGTCTCATTATCTTGATTGAGTTCAGCTGGGTCTCGTTACCCTCATGTCTCCTCTCTCCCTGATTGCCTCCTGTCTTGCACAATGTCCTCCCGCTGTTTTTATCTTTGTTTTAGACAAAGAAATGGCATAAAGTGTGCATTCTGTATAGAAAAAGAGTTACTGTAAATATCAGAATAATCTGGAAATTAAAGATTGCTTTTTGAGACTTTAGCGTGAGCCTAAAGATGATACAAAGAGTTAAACAGGTTTGCATCATTACACATTCACAGAGCACTCCACCACAAGGTAACATGGAAAAACTTAAATCATAGGGTTATATTTAAAACCAGCAGAAGGTTTCATAGTTTTCTGGGGGAGATCATCAGGGTCTGGATTCCTGGGTCCAGTCATGTATAAAAAAACTGTGACCCACGTTTCATCATCTGGTGTCCTGCACCAGATGTTCTGTTGATCCAAATGCAGCAGACATCATGTCAGAAACATCAAGAGGACTGAAGCTCATTGCAGAGCTCAGTCAGGATTTCAAATCTTCACCAGCAGCTCAAAAGAAAATCTTCCCCAAACTCCCACCGAAAGGCGGCCTCATAAGTTGGACAAAGCCCAGCACTTTATACGCGGGGGTGAACAGATTGTTGCTTTCTTGGGAACATTTGCAGTGTGTTGTATTAGCTGCATTTGCCAAATATCTCACTTTTTCATATTTTCAAAAAACTACCTGAGGCTAGATTAGCAGTCAATGCCGCAGAAACAATATTTCATCACTTTATGTAGCACTAAAACTTTGTTTTTAATCTATTGACACATCAAAGTGTCATTCTCAGAAATTTCTGGCATTGTTGATCCCCAATATTGGCAGTTAAACTTTAGCTGATTGAATTTTAATGACCATATTTGGATTCAGCACCTTAGAAATCACCTAAATTATGGCTAAATTATGTTTACTTTCAAAATTAGAAAATCTTGCACGCTCTACATTTGTGTGCGAAGCGCCAGTCCAGCAACACATGAGCATGCGCACAACTCAAGAACCTGTCGTGCTAGAGATCTGGAATCAACATACCTGAAATGCCTTATAGCAGGTATTTTTCTCCAGGTAACAAACTCATTGTTGACCAGTGCTGTGGCACATGGATCAGATGTGCAACACGACCACAAATTTGATGGCACAGCTGTTGTGTACACTCAGCGTATGGCTGGCAGAGCCAAATTTTCATTTACTTTAATCAGCCACGTAAATACAACATTTTCCACTCATGCTATTTACAACAGGCTCCTACATTTGTGATATCACTGTCTTTGCTTTTGGTCGTAAGGAATGCTGTGGAAAAATGTGAATCTCAAGTTTTTCATTGTGCGTGCATTGTAATGTGCTGGTTTGGTCAGCTGTGCAAGGATGCACTGCTTCAGCTGGTAAAAATGACTTTCTGCTGGGCTTCTCTGTTGGACTTTAATTTATTTTATTTTATTTTTTGGACTACTGAATTCTTTATTTCAACAATGTATTAAAAAAAATCAGCCTGTTACAGCTCTGATCTCTTGTGAAATGGTGAACCTGTCCTCCTCTAAAAACCAACATCAATTTGTGCCTCGCTGAGGTCATTTGGTGATGTTACTGTTCCATATTCTTTTTCTCATTTTGTCTGACCTTTTGAACCTTTTTTAACTTAAAAGCTGGAGAACGAAGAAATCTAAATAACCAGGCTGCAATACTCTTCATAACAGATGAGGATAGTGTACAGTGAAGAGAGGGGAAAATGTAGTAAATCCACCATGGATTGGATGCAAACCACAGACATGCAGCACACATGGTCTCCTGCTCACTCACTGAGCCACTGTCACAAAACGTGAAGACCCACACACAGAGGGAAAGTGACGACAACACAAGGAACAAAGGGGAAAACGGAGACGATGTCTGCACACAGGGATAACGAGGGGAGTTATCGCAGCTCAACATGATCACAGAAACGAGACAAGGAAAAACACACAACACCAGAGACCAAGACTGACAAAGTAAAACGACACCCAACAAAACCTCAAGTCCACAAAAAAACACTGGGTCCAAGACCCAGGACCATGGCACCCGGATCATAAGATGTTTAAAGCAACTTTGTCTTAGTTTGAATGCCAAATGATGTTGATTTCTTATAAATTAGCATGGTGCTAGATTAGCTCACGGTTTGGCCTGGTGGCCATGTGCCTTAGGACTGAAAGTCAGCCGCCTGGGTTTGAGGCCCACCCGTAGCCCTCTGCTGCATGTCTTCCCCCAGTCTTCCTACTGTTCACTGTCACTTTCCAATAACTGCAAAAAGGCTAACAAATTCAAAAAGATGGCAGCCGGATGCTCAGTCTCTCTATTTCAACTTCCAAAGTGTGCCTTTCAAACTACACATCAGTTTTTAAATTGCGCTGACAGAACTGGTGAACTGTTTTGAGTGGCACAAATTTATGTGGAAGGTAATTGTGCCAGCTGATTCGTCTCGGCTTTTTTTTTGGGGGGGGGGGGGGGGGGGGGTGTTTTGGGTCCATGTGTGGAAAGGGGGGGGAAAAAA
>VUQK01015382.1:0-13994 GCA_015106715.1 Bujurquina vittata
GCTTTTTCCTCTTTGGGTGCTTCTCGGTAGATTTTGATGTTGGGTTTTTTCCACACTGAGAGCTTCCCCATGTTTGCTCTGTAGTCAAAGAAACTCCATTCGGACTCTTTCTCTGCAGACCGCTGCCATTACTGTTTGGACCAGCGCGGTGAGCACGCATACGCACGCACACAGTTGCGGCACTCCCAGCTTAAACTTTAGCGGAAAAAATGATTTCATATCAATCCACAAGGCTTTAAATTAAATAACAAAAATCACTGTCAGTTTATCTTTGATTTCAGCTTGTTTTAGTTAGTTTTGTAAGCCCACAATAGTTTTAGTTAGTTTAATTTTTTTCCTTTTTATTATCGTTATTTATTTCAGTTAACGAAAATCTTTTTTCAATTTGTTTTCATTATTTCGTTCGTTTTGGTGTTCTTTTAGCGGCACGCTGTACCGGACCGGCTTACTTTCAGCCCTCATTCAGGACGCTATGTTGCACCTTCAAAATAAAAGCACGCGAGCTAAAGCTTTAAAAGTAAAGTATTTTTCTTTTCCACTGTGTAATTTTTGGGTGGGATGAATGTGCCTTTCTCCAATATTGGGGGGGACATGTCCCCCCTGGTTCCTATGCCTATAATGCTTAGGGTCAGTACTGATAGGTCAGAAACTCTAGATGCTATTCAAAGGTAAAATATTCATCTAGCATGTATGTTATTTTACTGAAGATGTCAATATGTTATGAATGCATAGTCCTCTGATGCTTAATTATGCTAAGCACTTTTCCTGACATCATTGTCTCATGTTTACTGTGTGCTCTCTTTTTTCAGAGATGGGAACAGTATGGAGGTGCAGGTTGACATTGAATCCAAACCCGACAAACTACGGCATCACAGTGGTAGCAGCAGCATTGATGACAGCAGCCATGTTGGTCGCTGCGGCTGGACCTGTCCCTCCAATGGCTGCACCTCCTCAGAGGGCAAAGGAACCTCCACTAAGTGGGCCAAAGAGGCCTCCTGCTCCTCCTCTTCCAGCTCTGGGGGCAAAAAGAGCAAAGGCAAGCTCCGCAAGAAAGGGGGAGGAGGCACAAAGATCAACGAGACACGGGAGGACATGGATGCTCAGCTGCTGGAGCAGCGCAGCACCAACTCCTCAGAGTTCGACTCTCCTTCTCTGAGTGGCAGCCTGCCATCAGTGGCTGACTCCCACTCCAGCCACTTCTCTGAGTTCAGCTGCTCTGATTTGGAAAGCATGAAGACATCCTGTAGCCATGGCTCCAGTGGAGGCGACTACCATACGCGCTTTGCCACCGTCAGTCCCCTACCTGAAGTGGAGAACGACCGCCTGGAGACCTGCCCCACTTCTTCATCCTCTTCCCAGGGACAGAGTGCTACGGTCACCCCCCACTCCCCCACTTCCACCACCTCCTCCCTGGGTCATGGTACAGAGCTCCCACCTCTCTGCTTCATAACAGAGGAGAATGTCAACCTGGTGTGCCCCACTGAGCTGGACTCTCACAGCAACACCAGAGAGCTCCTGAAAGAAACCAACAACAACACCCACCATCACCAACCACAACACCCAGCCCAAACCCAGCAGCAGCCCAAGAACTCCTGTATACAGACTGATATTTAAAATCTCAATACCATAAGTGCTGCACATAGTTTTTATTTAACATCCTTTCCTCTGCTAACATAACAATCATAGCTCACAGTTTACCTGGGATTTTCTGTTATTCCCTTGTAAAGGGGAGGTGTTATTTTTGGGATGGATGTCCTTGATTCAAAAGCAGCCTTTGAACAGAACGGAGATCTGCGTTTCTATTGAGTGTCAGAAGGCTGTTGGAAGTATTAAATGGCTTCTGCAGTGCAGCCATGTGAGAAATGTTAAGGTTGTGAATTCTGGTGTTTCTCCCTGTGCAGCCCATAAACTGCTGACACATTTTTGAAACTCACTCACTCACTGGCCACTTGTAACAGAAGGCAGCCCACTGAGTTGGGTGTGTCCTATTTGTCTGTGTAGACTTAAAATAAAACCACTGTGCCAGTTTTGCTAGTATTTGATTTTTGGCTCTATTATCTGGATGCAATACCATGCAGGAATATTAAACGTCTCAACTATTCAGAAGTCAACTGAAGTTCAGGCAATATGATTCATTTGATTTATTTTCCCCAAAACGTATTGGTAACAGGGGGAACGTCTGAGTTCTTATCTGTATTTATTATTGGACTGTTGGCTTGTTTTGTTCTATATTTGAAATGAAAATGTATAAGTCCAGGGCCTGGGCAGTATGTCTTGAATCATTTTAGCTCTAAAACAGACTGAGATTGGTTTTTAAATGGATGCATACACAACTGTTGTCCCATTGTAAGAGATGGTGCTCGCTGGCTCTTTAGCAGCTTGGGAACCAATGATTTAAGACCTGTAGCCTAAAATCCTTGAGTGCATATTCTAGCGCTAAGGTGAGTCAAGAAGCCCAGGCCTCATTTGGCTCTGTGGAAAGTTTGTAACGATATGTTGAGGGTGTGGTTGGGGGCAGTTTTTTGATTTGAGAAAGGGTCTCTGGAAGACCGTAGTTGTGCAGATAATGCTGAAAGTCATAGTAATATTAGCCAATGGGTTGGTCAATTCTGTGAAATTGTACAAAGAAATTGTTTTTGTCCTGTTCCAAGGTGGTTTATTCAGGCTGATGGTTTTGCCTCACTGAGTAAGAGAGAGCTTTGATATCTTTCTTTGTTAACTCATGGTGCCTTCAAGAAGCTGTTTCTGTTCCGTTTGTCTCCACTGTGTCTTCTAGATTCCAAACAACAACCACAACAACTCATTGCAGAATGTCTGTGTAGGAGGGATGGTCATTCACATACTGAATAGTCTGTTAGACATGGTAAATGAAGACTTTTCAATTGCCTACCAAAGACAGCACTCAGGCTCTTGTTAAATCTTAAACCTTTGACTTGTCAGCTCTAGATGCAGTATTGTGCATCCTTTTAAAACCATGGGGGAAGAGTGATAAGATCCAAGATTATACAGACATACAGACTGCTGTTTTGTACATGCTTCACAAATGCTACGCAAATAACCAAGGCTGTACAACAGCCCAAGGCACCTGCACTGTTACCTGTATTTCTTATTACGTTGATGTTTTGCAATGCACAAAGGTTCATGGGGATACAAAGGTTTGTTAATGGTTATCTTCCCTATTGATTTGTCCTGTGAGTTCCTGTTTGTGTTGCCAATTGGTGCTGCTGAGCAGACTTGAAGTTAAATTCTTTATTTTAGTGTTTGCGTAAGCCTGTCTTTACTGCTCTGTGGTCGGCTTTATTGGGGCCGCCGAGTCAGCTCAGGTGAATTCAGCCATTGAATGGTATCCTGACCCAGGTCTGTTACTGAACGAACACTCAGTTTGGTTCTGTGGACTAGGCTTCATGCTGCACTTCTCCCTGCATTACAGCAAAACATTTTGTTCTTCCCCCTCATTCTTCACCTGAATTCTGTTTTTTGTTTTTTTTTAAATATTTGAACACTAGTGCCAGATCTAATTTGTAATTTGTGCAAAATTGCATAAGGTATTTGTATATTTGTTTGGTAATTTGCTTTACTATATGCGTGTAAATGCATATCAAAAAAAGAAAACTATACAAAATGTTTACACTTTCCCAGTTTTTAAGTTAATAAAAGTTCTGAAAATATTAAAGTGGACCTGTTATGCTCATTTCAAACTTGGTACAGCTCCTAAATTCATCGACTGTTTGAAGCAAGCTTCTTTATTCCTTTTAAGACATATCTTCTAATTGGGTGCCCCTTGCAAACAAAGTATGAAGGAGGTGAATGGGGGATCTGTGCTCAGAGCTGACTTTATTGGGGCCATCTGCTCTCAGAGAGCCAAGAGTGTTCAGAGCAGTCTGAAACCTGATACTTTGGGTTACAGTGACCTCATTATTCGAATGTTTTGCTGCATTTAATATGAACATCCTATATCATTACAGTGTATACAAGACAGAAAAAAAAACAATGTAAATGTAAAAATTGCATTTTTTGTGTGTATTTCTGTAGCTTTCAGATTTTTAAACTTATGAGATAAAGAAAACATTTTCCAGTTTATTGAATAGCCCTCTGTGAATATATTTTTTTTCCAACTCTACTGAAACATAACTTTATAAACCAATGTGAAGAGAAACTCTGGAATATGTAGAATTATTGCCTCCTGCCCCCAAATTTGTCTCCGTATGCTAAACTTTACATTCATATAGAATTAACCCAGAATAGTTTAGAGTCAGGCAGTCTTTAGATTTACATTACAGAAAGATTTTTTGTTTTTATTACTTAGAACATGGACAGAATGACTTTAAATAAGAAATAAATTACACATTTAAAACAATTCTGAATTTGGAGCGAATATATGTAAATGATTAAGTTGATTTAAAGCTATAGAAGGATATAGACTTTCTCCTTGAGTACCTATATGCTCACCAAAGTAAGCAGACTCCTAGACTCAAATCCAAGGCACACATCTCATAAAGATGCTGCTTCTCTCCAGTGTGCTGGCATCTGCTGTGAAGGTGATGGTGCAGGTAAACACCACAATGTCACTCCACATGGTGACGACACAAAGACCTGCCTTTGAGTAGTAATCGATACTAGAACACAGCACTGCTAATTTGCATAGATGGATAAAAATATTTTTCATACAACATTGTAAGTTCAGGAAATTCTGTTACACCCACAGGAACAGCAGGTAAAATCAGCAGGCATGCAGGTCTCTTTCATCCATCAAGATAATACAGTACATGTGGTCATAGCAAAATAGTTATTTTATATGCAGCAAAGACACATTTTTAAACTTGGAAGTAAATTAGCTTTTTCTTGCGTTATATTTAACATGCACTGAATAGCATTTGGTATGTGGCAGCGGGTCTTTTAGGAAACTGGGTTTAGAGAGATCAGCTGAATTCAGTTCCAAGAAGCCTGTCCTGAGCAAAAGCTACTGCCTGGAGTGAGGAAACACCTGCCTGTTGTGTTACATAACAGCACATTGAACCCAATTTCTCAATACATTAAGGTGAAAGGTCCAGTGTGTCCCACTGTATGCCTGTTGTAAAATGCAAATGGTTCATGGTGGTACAAAAGTAAAGCTGCATAGCAAAACATTCTGGAGAGGAAAAATAGATTTCTTATACTGTCACAGAAACATACAGATGAGTAGAGTGAACCAACTCAGTTCCACTGTATTGCTCATTCTGCAGCTTCCTGCCTTTGTGTATTCGGTTCTTGTGCAGTGTTTTGCATAGATCCAAGAGCAAAGGTTGAGAAGCTCATGCAGCAAGGTAGCAGGGAGGGTCAGATGTATTTGTTGGCCAGGTTCTGAACATCGTTCTTAGTGAACTGTGTGCTTTGCACGGCCGAGAGATGCTCAAATAGCTGAGTCATGTGCTGACGCTCGTCCTTCAGCAGCATTAGTACAACCTGCAAACAGCATATTGTAATTTTTCACCACACAGATTACTTTAAAAAAAATCTTTTCATTAACAAAACCACATTTGCATGTATATCTTACCGAGAACCTGTCAGCGGTGTGCAGGTGGTTGAGGTGTTGGTAGACGAGGTTAGGGTCTTTCTCCAGTAGGTGTAAGTCCAGGGCTTGCATGATGAAGCTGATGGTGTGTCCATCGAGGTGGGTGCTCAGGAACTGGGGAAGCATTTCCGGTGCCGTGGAGGCCAATAGTTCAGCACAGGCCACTGTGTTTCCAGTGCTGCAAGCTGCGTTGAGAGACTGGCCAAACTCATAGGCGCTGGTGGGATGGAGGTTGATGGTGATGTCCTCTCCTCTGCAGCTGTTCTCTGAGTTGGGAATAACTGTCACATTCTCGTCATCCTCGACCTGAGGAAGGAGGGTGGTACATTTATATGTGTAATAAATTAGCAGAGGAAAGACAGAAAAAGAAAGCTGGTCTTAGTCAGTGAGTCACAATCAGGGAGATCTACAGCATTCATTGCCTCTTTGTAAAAATTTGTCTAGGATGCAATGATCAGATCTGAGATACTTTAAGCTTCCATCTTTCCCTACTGAAGTGCTGAAGCAAGAGATCCTCATAACACTCGGTAGGCTTTTAGCAAACAAAGAAAATATTTGTGGCCCAGCCACTCTTCACCTTGCTGTCCCCCAGAAGATCTGGAGGTGGTGGTCAGGGAGAGGCAGGTCTGGGCACTGGATGAATGGGAAAAAGATGTAGCATTCTCTGTGCTCTATTTTCCCTTTTTTCTTTCAACAATAAGCTGAAAATGGTTAAAGGCTGAAATGTAAGGTACTGCTTTTCAACACATCTAGCCCCACTCATGCTTTAATTTGGTGCTCTTTTTATTGGAGTATTTTATTCCTCATTAGATCATTAATCGTACTATTCAAGGCAGGCTCGGTGGCCATGAGTCATGATCCTTCAGTCCCACTTCCATCACGATACCTGTACCTCCTAACTACTGCCTCTAAAGTTGTCTGTTGGGTGCAATGACAAATGAATAAATGAATGCAGTGGGGAAAATAAATCAATAAATAAATAAAAACAAAAACTGTACTGACCTCTGTGATGGGGACAGGCTTCCTGGGTTTGGCTGGTGAAGCGTTGGCCAGACTCTCTCTGAGCAGCTTAGTGACCTCCTCCAGCTCATTCTCAGCCTCCTGCACATTCGGATCTTGCTGCAGCACTTCCTGCAGGTCAGAGCTGCATGCCAGGTAGTCCTGGTAGAGGGAGACACACACACACACAAATCCAGCTTTATGTATGAAATATGTGAAAGGGACATTTTAGACCTTTACTCTTCAACCACCCCATAAAAAGAAAACACTCCCTTATGGAATTAGTAATTAAAGTCCAGCTCTATTCACCTTGAGGCCTTTATTGGCCATGGCTCTTCTGTAGAAAGCCTTCTTATTGGTTGGCTCCAGTTTCAGTGCTGCATCACAGTCCTGCTTGGCCTCAGCAAACCTCTCCAGTTTCAAGTAGCACAGAGCTCTGCAAATACACACTTCACTTGTGATTTTTATTTTTGTCACCAGCAGCTAATCACATTTGATGCGTGACTCAAAGGTATCATGAGTTGGTGACTCATCGACTGTGAATCAGGGTTTAGAATAACAGCAGAAGGCATTTTCTTTTGAAGATGAGAGATAAAAATTTACACCTCAGAAATGTACTCCTGGAGCCCCTTTTCTAAATGAATTTGCTGTTGTCGTTTTTGTTCCCAACTGGGTTTCAGCAGCTGTGTGGCATTTGGGTATTTGCTCTGGTGTGGCTGTACATACAAGCTCTTTCCACAGCAAAGCTCCACATACACATGCAAACACCAGCACACAATAGGAAAATATATTCACGTCATCAGTTTCTTCTGTGACACGATCAACACCATCTAACGCTATTGTGTTCTGTTCCAATTTACCAACAATACACACTAATTCGGCAGCAGTGACAGGTGGGACAACTGGTTGGGATTAAGATACCGAGCTGAATGCACACCTGAAAAATGACAGCTGGGGATCATTAATCGGCCTCTTTGGGTCAAACTAATTTGGAGATTTTCTGGCTGTTTTCTGACAACAAGGCAAACTAGTAGCAGAAAATGTGAGGAACAGAAAATGAAACAGAAGGAACCGAGAATAAAAGTGTGTGCATGTTCATGTAAAAATGAGAATGAAGCCACTGACCTGTTAGTGTAGATAGCGCACTCCTCTGGCTTTAGCTTAAGGCATTCTGTGTACTTTCCCAGAGCATCCTGGTATTGGCCCTTCTTCACAAAATCATTCCCTTCTTGCTTCAAAGCTGAAAAACAGACTTCTGCTCTCCTCTCTAGAAAACAAAGCAAAGTGGTGACTAAGTAGTTACTAAATATTGCTTATTCACACAGTGACCAGGTCACCCTCTTCCATTTTGAGGACATATATCCACATTGACACTTGCAATACATTTTATTTGACCTTGCTTTTATAAGCCTGTTGCTACACAGCTGGAGGGTTTAAGCACTTGAAATTAATGCTGTGCTAGCTGGACATCAGCCATAAGAATTAAGTCAGCATTCAGTCACGGTGTGGACCGAGGGCTAATCAATCTGCTGCAGAGCGTCTTCAGGGAGGAAGAATTGTGCCAGCAGGTCTATTCTTTTATTAGACTTTAAAAATAACATCCACAGCAAAGCCCTGGGAGCAGAGAAACTGCATGCTCAGTGAACAGAGGTGACAAGTCCACTTATATAAAAACTAGACCTTTCACATTTTCCTCCCATCACAACAGGAGGACGTAACTCTTTTTTTCCTCTACCGTATGTCTGTGTCAAGCAGATGAAAGGTTAAAAAAAACGAGCAAAGGTAGCAAAAATCTCAGGGAAAAAAGCTGCTCAAGAAAATGTTAAAGTTTAAAACATTCCAGTTCATTTGTAAATGTTGGATGTAGTCAATGAGGAGCGTACAACATTAGATTTTAAGAACTCACAGTTGTATGCAAAAAAATTCTCAACTACTCTCCCTAATATACTGGCATGTCCCAGCTTAGTGCACTTAAGTACTGCTTAGTATCTAAGAAAAAGAGTACATCTAACCCTGACTCCCATTAGTAGGTGTAATCCTGTGTTTCTGGGGAAAAACATTAATTGAGCAACAAAAAACAGACCTGCATCCCTGGCTGCCTTCTCTGCTCGAGCCTGGAGGACCTCAGCGCTGGGGGGCTGCTCCCTGCGGTGCTGCTGAGCTGACAGAGGCACCAACGGGATCTCGGGAAGTTTCTCTCTCCACTCTGGCCCGTCCTGCTCAATGAGCACCCTTGTGATCCTGGAGGAGGACGTGGTTCATTCGATGTTACAGCACACAGACAAAACGTTGAAAAGGCTCACGGGGAGTTTATGTCTTATTGTTTAACTATCTCGCCAAAAGTATTCACTCGTCAGCCTATGAACTTGAGTGACATCCCATTCTTAATCCATAGGGTTTAATATGATGTTGGCCCACCCTTTGCAGTTCCAACAGTTTCAACTCTTCTGGGAAGACTTTCCACATGGTTTAGAAGCGTTTATGGGAATTTGTGACAAGCCAATTTTTGAGGTCAGACACTGATGTTGGATAAGAAGGCCTGGCTCACAGTCTCTACTCTAATGCAACCCAAAGGTGTTCTATCAGGTTGAGGTCAGGACTCTGTGCAGGCCAGTCACGTTCCTCCACAACAAACTCACTCATCCATGTCTTTATGGACTTTGCTTTGTACAGTCATGTTGGAACAGGAAGGGACCATCCCCAAAACTGTTCCCACAAAGTTGGAAGCCTGAAATTGTCCACAATGTCTCGGTATGCTGATGCATTAAGGGTCTGAGCCCAACTCCTGAAGGGAAAAAAAAAACCCTACTCCATAATCCTCCCTCCACCAAACTTTACACTTGGCACAATGCAGTCAGAGAAGCACTGTTCTCCTGGCACCCATGAATGAAATCTTTGACCTTCTCGTACTCCTGAACACAAGTCAGCCAGGTGAGTTTCCGTGTTGCGTAATAGAGAAGGGACACACAGTCTGAGAGCCACAATTAGCCGCTAACCGGAGCTGCTTTTGACCAGCTAAATCTGTTAGTCTCTAATTAGCCTGCATGTATTGGTTAACATGATTTGTTAAGATTTAGTCTTATAATTATGTTACAGTGTCATTTCTGGAACACTTTCAAATACAGCAGGCAGATGGAGCAATAAAATCTTCATTTCTCTTATTTGCTTCTTTATTTTCTTGTCTGTGACTCCTAAGTTTGTGTCAGCCTGACTAATACATTTATATAGAAAAGCAGCAGACATGGGCACTATAATATTCAAATACTTGGTTTTGAGATACCATTTGTTCATCTTTAAAATGTTAATGGACTGTTAGAATACCCCATTTTCAGCAGCCTCTTAGCTGAGGTGAAAGGTAAAGGTTATACCTGTTGACGCTGTCGTGAGCTGCCTGCACGCTCATGTCTATCTGCAGGACCGTCTTGTAATCCACGTAGGCCTTTCGGTAACGCTCCAGGGACTCATAAGCCATGGCCCGGCGCAGGAGGGGCTTGAGGGAGAATGGTTGCAGCTCCAGGGCTCTGGTTAGTATAAATAGATGCGATCAGACAGGAGCAAAGGATCAACTCTGATGCCCCTGCTATCAGTGCTATGGTAAAGGGTGTGTCTGTACGTGTTTTCAACATGTCTAAAAGGTGTGATCCAGGTTTTCTACCACGCAATCTTTCTGCAAACACATCATGTATATTTAAAGACTTTCAAGTTGTTCCGAGTCTGTGGCTTATAAAACCACTTCTAAAGAGATTAATTACAATCCCTTACAACACACCCTAGTGCAATTCCCCTCCCCCTCATAAATGAACTGAGATCCTCTACTGAGGTTGCTACATGCAGAAAATTTGTGGCCGTTTCATATTTAAGATTAAACGTAAACCCAAGGAGGGTCGTGGCATTGGTCTTGACACACACAGCAACTTTTCACATATCTTGCTGAAAGCAGTGGTGGAGTTTTAGAAATTCTCTCACTTTGTGCAGTCTTGTATGCAGTCTTGACTGTTGCCGTCTTTCAGGTAGCAAGCTGCTCTGTTGGAATGTAGAATACATAGATCTTCTGGACTATCAATCCCTGTATTAAAAAACAAAAAAAGATACAAATATAACACGCAGCTTGGAAAAGGTTCATGGAGTTTGGCAGTTGTTATGGAGCTGGAATACAAACCCTAAGAGACTGAAAAACTTTGGCTGTGCTATGAATCATACATCTATTGTCTAAATCAGACCGTTTAATGAGCTCTGTGAGTAGCTACTGAAACGCTGTCATCTTGATGAAATCGAGAAACTACCTCTGAACATCAGAAGTGACTTTCAAAAGATTTCGTAAGGTTTCGCAAGACAATGAGCTAGCATTTCTTCTAGTTCAGACTGATGAATGCAAAGTGACAGATATCTTTAATGTAACCATTTTACTAGCTTTTATTTACAGGTTTTCAACTGTAATTGTTCTTCCTTGAGAGATAAGAGGCAGTGTTCCTTTAACATGACAATATATCTGCACTTTATAAGAGAGAGACTTTGTAAATACTTGTAGACAGGGAACACGGTGATTACAGGAATCTTGTCAAACCACATTTTCCTTCGAGAGTTCAACAACCTACTTGGGCAAACTGCACATGCCGTTTTCCTCTCCACCCGCCTCATGCTAATTTCAGTGTTTTCATCACTATCACAGTGTTAAGCAAATCACACAGGTCTACACTGCATGTTACAAACAGAGAAACATTTTTCTGTGACACTAAACACATTTATTTGGTGTGCAGTCCCACCAGACGACAACAGATTATTGAGGATGACTTAGCGCGGCAGTGATGATGATGATGATGATGATGATGATGATGATGTTTCAAAAACTGCATGCACTTAGCGAGGCCGGTGTGACAGTAGATCATGTAAAGTTTGTTACAGATCTAAACTATAACAACTGTATGCACAGCCAGCCACAGCTATGAGACCTGTAACAGTGTTCTGAATGTCTCTTTAAGTTTCATGTCTGCTGAAAAGAGTCATTCTGACAGATCAGGAAAATGCTGCCTGTTTAGTTTAGTTCACATCTGTTGTGTTACCCACAGTAGTCCAAATAGATCATGCTCAGCCACTTTCACATTCACTTCCACAGACAGAGAAGCACCCCATTTGTTTGAGGGAGGATGAACAGAGGTTCCTCTCCCTCCATCACCCTCTCATTCTCTGTCAGAATTATAGCTGCAGTACTACAAATTCAATTTCACAGTGAGTGGTTAGAGGTCATGTGACTTGGACTGACCTGAGCTGAGAGGCTTAGCACTAGACTAAAACAGGAGCACCGTCTCCACACTGCCACACTGCATCATTCCTGGGACAAAGTCACTAAATACGTCAGCAAACAGTGTAATGGATCTTCCTGAAATGTTGGGCCATGTTTACAAACTGCACATATACTAATGTGAACTCCATGGACTTTATGTGGATTTTTTTCTATGGCAAAAATGATTTTTGAGACTCTGTTTTCATGTGCAAGTTTCTGCAGTGTTATAATGCGACAAAAATAAATGGAGCATTAGCAGATCATGATTATGACCCCTAATTTACAGTTACATTAAACAGCTCCAGGCTCAAGTGCATCTACCATTTATCACCATATAAAATAGTTATTAAAATATGGTGATGAATAAACAGTTGAGAAAACAGCCCAGGTAAAATATGACTCATTTGTTCCTAGTCACAGTCAGTTTCTAACAACGATATGAGCAAAAATGTTGTGGTTCCTGACGTGGTGGCACGCAGGTAACTTCTACGAGCAACTTCACTAAAGAACATTAAATAAAAACAGCCTTTTCGTAATATTCTAAAATATTAACCGTGACAACCCCTGAGCCTTACCTGTATCTGTATAGCCCTGAATGGCTTGTGAGTATTTCTCCAACGCATCAGCAAACTGTCCATTTTTAAACAGCAGGTTTCCTTCGTTCTTTAGCCGGGCGAGGGGAGGGGGCAGGGCCCCACATGGGGCATCAAGGTTGACACTTTCTCCAGCATTTCCTCCAACCGGAGTTGCCTTGGCGCTGCTGCTCTGATCACCCAGGACTGAAGCTGTCGAGCCCCTCTTGCTCGATCCATTGGCTATCTTTTCCTTAGAGTCCTGTGAGACTTTGTACTTGTCTGAGCTGCCTCCTCTATTCCTCCGGTGTTCTTGGTGGGAGTTGTTGGACTCGGCGTGTGGACCCCCGTCCCCTCTGCCGTGGGGCTTTTTATGCGTGTTTCCCATGTCTCCACTTTCGGCAGGAGTAGCTGAGCTCTCCTCCCCTCCCACAGGCTGGCTAGGTTGAACCGGAAAAGCTGGAAGGGAGGGAGGGGAGAAGGGGGAAGACACACCCACAGGAAAGAGTCAGCAGTTACGTCATAGTGTGGGTGGCAAAAAACACGTGACAGAGCCGCTGGGAAATTCAAGGAAGTAGCAACTGTGAAGAGTGAAAGGGTTGTGTGGGTGTAGGGCACAAAACCCACATGCGCGCACTATTACTTGAGCCAAAGGGACAAGAGGAGTTTCCTCTAATAGGACAGCAGACAGAAGGGGATGTGGTCAAAGCCCCACTATTACCAGCAATGTTGTAGTGTCCCCACATAGCTCTATATAAATCATGACTGTATTAGAGGGCAAATCCTTCAGTTACTAAATTAAGCACATCTATAAAGATACAGTACATTCGGCTATAAACTTAAATTTTAGCATTCCATTCAAGTTACGTAAATTAGAGAAGTCATAGACTTCAGTTAAATCAAATGTTGGGAATTAAGTACGTATTTTGGTATTTTTTTATGGAATTTCTTGTTATGTTTCACTAATAAACAAGGTTTATCACTTGTTTATTAGGGAAACGTAACAACGCACAGTTGTTTTCTGACTTAAGGACAATACTTTTAATTTAATCACAACACCTAACTTCCCTGAGGTTGATTATAATTGAAAAATAATTCAACTTCATGTTAAATAGAGAGTAGGGAGCATTTAAATCTGTAACAGTATGATTGATTTTTGGATGGGGAATAATAAAGAACCATTAGCTTTATTATAGTCTCTGTGTCTGTGTGTTAAAGGATATTGATTTTTTTTTAGTGGTTCAAACAATCTCACCAGTCTTATCAGCTTTGTTCTCACAGCCAGTGTTGTCATCTGCGTCTTCTACCTCTTGGATGAGGATTTTTTTGCCCTTGTGTTGCTGCTCTGGTTGACATTCCTCCATCTTCTTCTCAATTTGAGACAAAAGGTGCTAAACCACAAACAATTCACAGATTAGAACTTCTCACTTTTTCACCAACCTAGTTGTCACAACTACTTATTACACATTCAAATAATGTCATTATAGGTGACAGCCAAACACGCCACATCCTGAGCTGTTCCACTGATACCGATCTGTTGAAAAAGCCACATCATTCTCTATTTACAATAATGACATGAACACCTTCCAGG
>VUQK01015384.1:0-10220 GCA_015106715.1 Bujurquina vittata
GAGAAAAGAAGAAAGAGAGCACAGGGAGACAGGACAAAACAGACTAAGGAAGAGAGGGGACAACATTTAATGACATGCTGCAGCGGTACACAAACATGTGGGCACAGTGTATCACATCGAGTCCTGCACTCTGACCCTACAGCAGCAATAAGGGAGGGGTCAGGGGGGTCACCTGATCCAGCCCTAACTATAAGCTCTATCAAAAAGGAAGGTTTTAAGCCTAATCCTAAAAATAGAGAGGGTGTCTGTCTCCTGAACCCAAACTGGGAGCTGGTTCCACAGAAGAGGGGCCTGAAAGCTGAAGGCTCTATATATATATATATATTTTTTTTTTAGGACGCATAACTGTTTCAGCCTTTTCAATTAAATTTTATTTATACAGCGCCAACTCACAAGAGTCACCTCAAGGCACTATATACTGTAAGGTAAGGACCCCACAATACAGTATATACAGAGAAAAGGGAAGGTTTTAAGCCTAATCCTAAAAATAGAGAGGGTGTCTGTCTCCTGAACCCAAACTGGGAGCTGGTTCCACAGAAGAGGGGCCTGAAAGCTGAAGGCTCTGCCTCCCATTCTACTCTGAAGTATCCTAGGAACCACAAGTAATCCAGCAGTCTGAGAGCGAAGTGCTCTACTGGGGTGATACGGAACTATGAGGTCTTTAAGATAAGATGGTGCCTGATTATTCAAAGCCTTGTACGTGAGCAGAAGGATTTTAAATTCTATTCTGGATCTAACAGGAAGAGAAGTCAATATGTCAGAAATATGGTTTCTCCCCAAAGCGTTTCATACTCAGTGCTCCTGTTTTGCATTAAAACAGATGTGTACACATGCTTTATGGAAATCAGAAGGGGTCAGTGTGCACCAAAAAACTAAAACTCAAAAAGCTGTACGTACCGTTAAAGAGAAAAACAATTAGGAGCAGTGGATAACGTTCTTGGGAAAACTGGTCAAAACCTATTATCAGTTACTGGGCAGGACAGAAGCTCCTGACTGAGTTAAAGAGGACCTACACAGCTTTTATCTGCCAATTTATGAGTTTCACAATTTGAAGTGGAGGCTAAATACTCAGTGATGTTCATTTCCTAAAGCATAGCTAAGAGGAGCTTTCAGCATTCCAGCTAATTTAAATTGAAAGTATTGAGCCTGCCAGAGGTGTGAGTGGAGGGCCGCTTCAACCTACACATTCCTGTTATGAATATTTACAGGGATTAAACTGGCTTTTGCTCAAGGGTAAATTATGTAGAGTAGATGTGCTTTGTATTTGCCAGGCGTGTGTGTGTGTGTGTGTGTGTGTGTGTGTGTGAGATGAGTGTTACTGTGAAACCTTCAAACTCATGAGACATTAAAATTTTATCTTTTGTGTCTTTCTAAGTCTTTGTGTAAGCGCTAGAGTGGTTATTTTAATAATAAGTAAAGGGCAGCTGCATCAGTGGAAACCTTTTCATGCTTCCTCAAAGGGATGAGTGTGAGTCGGCATTTTGTCATTTTAATTATAGATATTAATGAAAGGTTCTAAACCATGTGAGTATTTGTACCACCTGATTCGGTCTTCAGTTGAATTAAGTGGTCAGTGATGCAACAAAGATCAAGCACAAAACTGTTAATGATATTGTATTTTTTGTGCATGCTAATCATTAAAATCCAAATGCACGTGTGCAGCACGGGCTGTCATGCAGACAATGGCCTCATTAGTTGATGCTGTAGGAGCTCTCTGCACCAGGTAGACACTGCTGCCTAAAAACAGACCCCAAACACAAGCTTAGGTTTCAAATGTGAAGGTCAGTCACATCTTTTATTATCCATAACCCATTTTTACACAATAACTCTAATTCCTGAATCACTCTAAATTCTGAAACCAAACAAGCTGGAGGAAAACTAGTTTCACAGAGTGAAAACTGAGTGTAGCAGCATTCACGGGTGACTATCAGATTAAAGTCTCCCCCCCGCCCCAACTGGTCTCAGCAGATGGCTGCCCCTCCCTGAGCCTGGCTCTGATGGAGGGTTCTTCCTGTTAAAAGGGAGTTTTTCCTCCCCGCTGTCGCCAAATGCTGCTCATAGGGGGCCGTTTAGACTGTTGGGTTTTCTCTGTAATTACTGTAGGGTCTTTACCTACAATACGAAGCACCTTGAGGCGACTGTTTGTTGTGAATTGAATTGAATTGAACGTGGACGTGGTCGCGCATGGTGAGATGACGTCGACTGAAATAGTGCTTTACTACTGGAAGTTAGGGGGATCATGCGCTAGAAGGCAAGCTCATCATGAGCAGTGGGCCAGAGAGGAACGACAGGGATCAGATCCCAATGGAGCAGATGTCCTCGTCTCGGCGGTAATACGAATGTTGCCGTTATTTTCAAATTCTCTGATGGTGTGTTGATAAACTGGCTGATTAGCTCAGCTCTTCCTTGCCCACCTTTCTTTCTGTCGCAGCTTTTCCCCTCCCTCTTATATGTTCAATAAATAATTACGATCAAACAGAAGGAGTGCATTTCTTTCTTGGGCCGCACTAAATTGATAAATAAATCCAGCACAGCCCCCCCCCCCCATCATAAAGAATCCTAACTCGTAAACTTTGGCAGGACACGGTGATTAGCTACTCCAGAATGCATGTGCTGCATTTTTGCTGCTCCAAGGTTATAAAAGCTGTGCTTAGATTCCACACGAGCACGCACACCCTGCGGTTCACACTTCTGTGTGTACAATGGTGAACGCGTCGGTTTTTCATGGATCGAATGCGCTACGCTACATGTGGAGTAACTTTTAGTTTTTTCATGGACTGTTTTCCGTCCCCCTGATGGCGGCGGCTTGTCTAATTGTTGGGCTTTTCTCTCTCATATCGCAGGTCTTGAAGGCCTTGAGGTTACTGCTGTTGTGAACTGGTGCTAATGAATAAAATTGAACTGAATTGACTGAACGATGCAAAGAAAGAAATAAAATACTTACAAAAAAACGTGAGCCACGGCGACAAGAAGGTTCTGTTCTTGGTTTAAAATACTCTGAGCACACATTCATGTGGTTGCATCAGAGAGCAACTTAGGGTTCACTAGCTTGCCCAAAGATGCTTTGGCATGCAGACTGGAGAAGCCAGGGATTGAACCACCAACCTTCTGATCAGTAGGTGACCTGCTCTACCTCCTGAGCCACAGCCACTCCCAATCCCCCTGTAGTCGCGATCTCTTGCTAAGGAGAGCAGCAGACGCCCCCCTCTATGGCTCTGTCTGAATACTGTAATTGCACCCACAATTTAGTTGCCATCAAGGCATTTTTCTCTTTCTGATCTCTGCATTAGAGATCATCTCAACCAGCGGCTTGATTGTGGCTCATAAATGTTACATGCTTCCCAAAGAAAATTGTAACTGTCAGACTTCAATGAGAATGTGCTTGCAGCTTAACTTGTTGTGCAGCGTAAACATGAGCTCAAACACGTGGCAGCAAGAGTGCCGTGCGACTGGCTGCATTTGCATTGAAAATGAGTGATCAGAGCAAGTTTGTTCTACAAGTCTTGCTTTTTCACATTTATTTTTGTTCACACATCTCTCACGATGTCAGAGACATGTGTCACAGTTTTTGAAATCCTTTCGCGTTGGGTACAAGATGTCTGCTTCCTGTTTAAGGTGAAATCTCTCTCCGAATCTATGTCTGCTAATATGACATAAAGCGGACAGACAAACACTGACACACTCACAGCTTTGGTGTCCAACCATGACAAACTTAACAGCTCACCACCACTTTAGCCTCTCCTTGTTCTGTCCTCCTCTAACGCTTACTAAGTAGGAAATCCACTGAATTAGAAATGTTCATTTACTGAAGTAAATGAAGTAAAAGTTGCGCCATTCTTTTTTTTTTTTTTGTACCTGACCTATTGAGCAGCTTAAGCAAGCAAAATGAATGTCCCCGCCCACACCTGAACCATGCCCCCCATGGAGCAGGCCAGCAGCCACACCAAAACACCCAGCCCCGTGCCCCGGAACCACCGGGTGAGCAGCAACGACCAGCATGTTGGTTGCAGCAAGAAGGCACATTACTTTGAAAAGCTGCACTGCAAACCAGAAGCAGACCACATTCACTGTTGCTCTGTGAGTAGGTGGCCTTTGCAGACGAGTCAGCGTCTTCCACGCAACCTTTGATGCAGCACCCTCATCTTCATCTAGCAACAGCCTGAGACTTCCAGCAACCAAACAGTTGCAGAATACATGTCTTTCACTAGCAGCTGGAGGTTGCAGGGAGTCTGTAGGCCTGTGTGACCGAGAGGGGATGTGATAAAGAGAATAACAGGTCTTTGTCACAGAGAGCGGAGAGAGAATTCATTTCACGACAACTTGGAAAGTTAATGGGTGCAAAATATGGTTCTAATGTCAGTGTGAACCACAGCAGCTACAGCACTGTGACAGTGTTTTAGAAAAAATCCGCCTCAGGGCATTCTTCCCAATACTGACATCAAGTCGGCCAGACCAGATGAGAAACGGTAATTAAAGATTTCACTTACCTGCAGTGTAATACTGTAGCAGCGAGACGAGAGTGAAGTGAAAGCCTTATCTTTGTGTTTCAGTATTTCTTGTAACTGAAGATAACTTAAATTTTACGTTATAATAATGAGGTCATAGCAGTGGGGGAAAGGGTGGCCAGGATAAAAGAATTACACAGATAGGAGATAAGAGGAACAAGTCGGAGAAGGATAAGGTGAGTTGGCATAAAAGAAGGAAAGAGGTAGGTCGGGGCTAAATCATGAGCACGATGACACAGAGTACGCCAGCGTAGTAGTAAGAATAAAGCAAAGGGGGCGAAAGCATAAAAAAACCCAAGCACAGAAAGAGAAAGTGAGAGAAGTGAAAGAGAAGGAAAGGAGCAGTGAAGCTGAGAGGAGGAGAGGAGAGGGAGGAGGACAGAGTTGGTCCACCCGGTAGTTTTGCCAGGAGGAGGGCTGGTCCTGCTACCTCTCCTAATGAGCACCACAGAGAGTGTGTGTGTGAGTGTGTCTCTGGAGCTGGATTCACGAGTGTGTGTTTGTGTGTGCAGACGTCAGCCGCTGTTGGCCCGCTGCTCTCTCCGTACGTGTTGGAGATGGATGCGTTCATGCCTTTGAAAGGGCCGCTTAGAGCCGTGCAGTCTTGTTAACTTTAAAGCTGGCGTAAGGGCAAGTGCAGACTTTCAAATGAGCCAAGCTGCATTAGTGCACGTTCTGCATGGCAGATTTTGCTCCCACACTTTTTGACCTGTTGACATCACTAAAGGTGTGAAACTAATCCCAGATGGCGTGCTGATAACAAGCAAGTGCAACACTGACCAGATTGCTCATGAAGCTCCCTCTGAAACTGAAATGAAACATGTGATGTCACCACTCTGATGCCCCTTAATGACTTCAGGGTATTTAGCTCTCACGTTACCTTGTCCAAATGCTGCTTACTGCGATGAGTCGGGAGTTCTTCCTTCCTGTCGCTCTAAATTGCTCTCCCCAAAAATATGACTCGCAGAGTGCAAATGCGAGTATTAGGATTAAAGTCCTTCTGTGCTGTGAGTGCACATTCGTGGCAGACATCTTGCTCGTGTGTGCACAGCTGATCAAAGTTCTCCGCCTCATTTTTCGAGTGGCAAAGATGGCAGCAAAACAGACAGAACAAGCAAGAGCATGTTTTCGTACTCCTCGACTGGAGGAATATTCCTTTGTGCCTGTGCAGCCACGACAGCGAGTTTGAGAGGGAAGAGGATGGAGGTGGTTTATTATTGCAGTGCTCTGACAGCACTGTAATCCAGAGCAGGATTAGCATGCTAATAGCAGCAGGACCGCATCAGAAATTTCACAAAACCTACAGCCCCCCTGCGAGTGTGTGTGTGTGTGTGTGTGAGACACAGAGAGGATAGAGCGGTTTTGAGAGGGTTTGGGTTCCACAGAGAGGGAGTGTGACTATCACTGGTGCCATTATTGCCTTTGTGTCTTTTTTCATTTTGTGACTCAGACTGTCTCTAATGATTTTAGACGTTTTTGACACCAACGCCGCGCGCATGAAACGAGTGGCCGAGTGACCCACGTCTGCCTATTGGCACGAAAGCAGCTGACGTTTAACAATGACGATGTAATGTTTTGTTTAGGGTGATTTAACCTAGCTAATCATTCTAGTACAAAGCTAATAATATCCGACACTGTCAGACCTTCATTCCACTCACTGGAGAGGGTTATGAGTCAGCATCACAGGTTTATCATTGACATTTTACCGCTTTCTTTGCCCTAAAGTACTTTGAGTATTACAGGATGTATTTCTGCGCAGGATTCCTCAGAGACTGGGAGTAACAAACACTTTTCAGTCCTATTTAAGTCATTTTCAAATCAATAGTCTAAAGAAAACATTAGTCCCGTCACTGCTGGACTAATGTGAGAAACATTAAAAGTCTGCAACATATAAACTGTGGCTGCTGTAAGATTAAAATGGTATATACATACATATGTAGATTCTAGGATTAAAATATAATTTGTTCTGTGATGTTAATATTTACAACCTTTTGTCTGACATATGGAACTAATTGAATAGAAAACTGAATTTCTATTATCCAAAGAATTGTTTTTGGTAAAGAATTGCCATGAAGCGGACTTGAAGAAACAAACAACAACAACAAAACTTTCAGTGGTTGTGTAGCTAAAAATGAAAAAGGAAGTTCTACAGGCCTTTAAGTAATTAAGCCACTGCTTAAAAAGCCATCAGTTTACCCAGCTGTCATGGCTAATAATCATATCTAATAGACTGCAGTTTGTCTCCAAAATCTAAAACTGGAGTGATGAATGAGCCACAGGAGACTGTGATGTGTGTGTGTGTGTGTGTGTGTGTGTGTGTGTCCTGTTTGGGATTTTGTTTGGCTTCATTTTCACCTGCTTTTCACCTTCACTTTAGGGTTAGGTACCAAAAAATACTTGGTTGGTTTTAGGAAAAGATTTTTGGGGGTTAAAATAGACTTTTATAATATTAACCCTGCACATGGAAAAAAAAAAAAATCATGTTTACTGCAGTCCTTTGATGCCCAGGAGTTCTTCACAAGCATCGGTAAGTAACTGTTATTACCACAACCTGGTGCATTACAGGACCTCTAGAGCATGTTTGGGACAACAGGGTTGCATTTGAAGCCCGCAGCACTTATTTTAGTTTGATTTGAAATCGACTAGACCGTTTTTTAAACTCAAAACAGAGATAACTTGGTTTTCATTCTATGCCAAAATAAGGTTACCTAGTTTGTAGGAACCACCATGGCTCTGTCTCAAATGGGATTAAGAGAGTTCAGCTCCTGGGTGACTCAGACGGCCTCCTTTAAAATAAGCAGGCCTCGTTAATCTGTTGGGTCAAACCGTGCTGGAATGAGAGCAGACCTGGCTGCTTTGGTTGCCAGTCAAAGGCCAGACAGGGTTAACTCAATTTCCAAAGGTGTGTATCTGTTCTCTCTGTCTGTTGTCTCTCTCTGTGTGTGTGTGTGTGTGTGTGTGTGTGTGTCGGGAAGGGAAAGAAAATCACTGTTGCTTCACAAAGAACATGAATCTGATCATTTTTGTGTATCTGTGGGACAAAAACTGCTTCTTTCAGTAACATCTCGTTATCTAATTTGGGTCGCTTGCGTCAAGCTGTCAAACTATCAGATGGGCAGAACGTGGTGGGAGATGAGGGTGCGCTTTTGTCCATAAATGTAGCAAATAAAGTCTTTCTGTCCAGTCCAATCTGACTCAGCTGACAGACAGTACATACATTGTGGTCATAAAGCTTAATGGCTGTGTGTGTGTGTGTGTGTGAGACAGCCAGTGAAACTGATTGGTGACAATGTTGCTTTCTGTGATCTTTCATGCAGAACTAAAGGTCATAAGGGTTATTGATTCATGTTGCAGATAATTAAAGTCACAACAGGCGCTTCAGGAAAGCACTTCCTGTATTTTAAGACTATAACACACACACACGTGTCACTAAATACATGACTCTCTCCTTTCCTTTCATCATTCCCTATAGTCTTGCTCACTTACACATTTGCTTGCTCGCTCATGCCCTCATGCTATCTCTGATTCGCTCACTCGTTTCTCATGTCCCTGCTCGTCCACTGAGAGGTGCTCACTCATTGGCTCGCACACACCCCCCGTTAAGCCGTTTACGGTGCCCGGCAGCCATTACCCGACTGAGGTGCACGTGAGAACGCAAATGTCTGTAAAGGTGGACCGTCAACAGTACTTGACCTGCCAGCTCCTCGGCGTGTAATCCGTTTGATCGTGCGCGTGTCAGAATATCACGGGTAATATGCCAGGCAGTACTCCTGTACCCAGGCAGAACCAGGGTCTTACCCAAAGTGAACACTTTCCAGTAGTGAGGACAGGTGCTGCATTTAAGAAAGGGAAGGTTTGGACAACCTGATGCTCTTAATTTCGTCCAGAGTTAGTGTGTGAAAACAGCTTCACACACTCGCATTACTCGTTTCATCATTTGCAGTTGCTCACTAAACCTGCTCAAACACTTGTGTACTTTCACTCACTTTAACTTTACTTTAACTCGCTTGTAAACACCTTCAGTACTTCAGTAGCTCGCTTGCTCTCTTTGACGTGCTGCTCACAATCATTGCTGTCATTCACCGGCTCTCCACCAGTGCTCATGTTATAATAGGCTCCAGCTCCTGGGAAGGTGGTGCATCTGTGCTATCCAAAGGTTTGCAGGCCCACATTTGAATGCTGCGTTTACTATCATGTGGGGTGGGTGTCTAAAATCTGTGGGACAGCCAGCGTGTGGGCTCTGCTTGTTTGTATTTCTGCTGTCGTCACACCTTCAGCTTAGCCTCTGCCCCGGAGGAGACAGAAGTCATTATATACAAATGAGAAAGTCGCCGCAGCAGTGCCTGTGCTCAGGTCGTTAGCTCACGTGTCGTTCTCTTTCCAGTTGAAGGCAACTTTCAGCCAATCAGTACGGCAGTATTGTCACTGCCAGGCTGCATGCTGTTGGCTCTTTGGAGGACTCTAAACCCACACCATCAATCCTGCATTACTCACGTCTTAACTGATGCAGTCATGTCTTTACCCATCTCTTTCACCCTGAGAATACAAAACGTCAAAATCTATCTGCAAAATGACGTGAAATTGTTTGCACTGCCAGGACCTGCGATGCATTTTAGGGCTTCTTGCTTGTTTATTCACTTACGTTCATGCAAACACTGGAGATGCTTCCTCCCGCCTAAAAACCTTTCAGGATCAACACAAGCGTGTGACCTTGTGCTGATATTTCGGTTCTTCTTTACAGGTAAAATAGATTTTGCATAGATTCCCTGCTCCTTTCACTGGGCTCACTCCTGAACCCTGAGCTTTCCCATTCATGGAGCTGCTGTATAGAGACATACATGACCGGCATCCTCCGTGTGTCAAATTGCTTGACCCCCCCTTTCAATAAAGCACTTGTAAATGCAACACTTGTGTCTATGGTAAACATCCCTTTTCTCCTCCCCTTCCTCTGAGTGTGTCTGCAGATGAAACACTGATGTGGTTCAGGCCGAACCCCCGAAACCTCTCACTTTGTGACTTTTTTCTTCACATCAAGTTTTAGTTGTGTCGAGAGAATTAGTTCACCTTTGCCACCATCAAAAAACTTTGTCTCACACTCACTTTTTTAAAGTGGAACAAACACACACACGCACACACACACACACTTCAAATCCATCTGTTCCAGCTGTGTGTCACACTAACAAATCTCTGCCTCTTTTCTCTTATTATCCGAGCGTATTCGGGTGGCAGTAATGGCATTTACATAGCCAGTGAGTTTGTTTGCCTTGGGGTGTGTGTCTGTGTGTGTGTGTGTGTGAGAGAGAAAGGAGAACTTGGGAGCAAATGGCATATAATAGCATATGTTTTAAATGACTTAATGGGAATATTTAAAGCTCCTGGCATGTTAGCTGACAGTGGATTTAATTCAAGCTAACTAAGAAATGGGCATGCATGAATACAAGTACGCACGCACACTTTTATTTAGTAGAGGTCTACACATACACACAGTGGGTATTTGATACACTGAAGGGTTTTGCAAGTTTTCCCACCTACAAAGAATGGAGAGCTCTGTAATTTTTTATCATGCACTTCAACTGTAAGAGAGAGAGAATCTAAAAATATTACAGAAAATCACATTGTATGATTTTGAAACAATTAATTTGCATTTTATTGCATGAAATAAGTATTTGATACAATAGAAAAACAGACGTTAATATTTGGTACAGAAACCTTTGT
>VUQK01015384.1:28634-54886 GCA_015106715.1 Bujurquina vittata
ACCTCTGCAGTCCAATCAGCTGTCCACACACACACACACACACACACACACACACACACACACACACACACACACACACACACACACACACACACACACACACACACACACACACACACACACACACAGTGTGCATTCAGCTGCAGTGACTGAACCTCTCTCTTCATTTTCCCTTAAGGACGTCTGATTGTTTGTGATCACGTCTTGATGCTCACGGTCTCTTTAGTTTACTCTCGGTTTGCTCTCGGCTGAGGTGCTCGGAGGAAAAGGAAAATTTTTCTTTGCAGTCCAGTCTGTTGGAACGTAAAAGGACCTTTGCGGCTTCTCCATCACTGCTTCAACAGGTTCAGCTCAGCGAGTCATAATCCTGCACGGCCTTTGCTGTTTCTTAGATTTCGTGCTTTGACTATCACTCTTTGTGATACACACCTAAACACACACATTCTGGACCACAATGCCAGTTCTGTGTATAGTTTTTTTTCCCAACGAGAACCAAATAAAGAGCAGTCTCAGTAACAAACACACTCGCGCGCGCGCACACACACACACACACACACAATGCACTATTTATCAGGGGGAGCAATAAACGGCCATTTTTAAGACCAAGCCACCATATAAAAGTCTTGGATCACAGAAGTAATGAGTCCCTGTAGGCCAGTGATAACTCTGTGTGTATACGTGAGTGTGTGTGTGTGTGTGTGTGAGAGAGCGTGGGGCAGACTGAATGAGACAAACACTAAGAGAAAGGCAATAATGTCAAAAAATGACAGACAAGGAAAGAAAAGGAGGTGATAAGCAGAAGGAGGGAGGGAGAGGAGAGAACAGCGAGCACAAAGACGTCGCTGACGGCCTCCGTTTCCTTTCCATCTCTGCCAGCTCCATCTAATCTGAGCCCCTGATGTGTTTCTTCATTTGCAGTTAGTGGTTAAATTATATACCCTACACCCAGCTGTGGGCTCTATATTACTGCGCACGTGAGTCAAACGTGCCTGTGAGCACGCCGACGGTGTGTGTTTGCGTGTGCCTACCTGTGTGTGTGTGTGTGTGTCTTTACAAGGCAGCGCTCATGTGGGGTTATAAAAATATCCATAATATTCGCTGAGTGATTTTCTCCTTTAGGTGAATGAGGAGGAAATGAGCTCTCATAGGAAAATAGGTGTACACGTCCCATGCAGTGTACACAGACAGGAAATTATTCTCTCTCTTTGAAGCTCATTTGAATCTTTAGGAGTCACAGTGGCTGAAAAAAAACCTGAACCAACGCCGGCCAACTAGAACTTGAAGGCAGCAAAGCCGACGCACCTCCTGATGGAGGAAGAGCTTCATCTGGAGCAGCTTTGGGCAGATGGCACACTTCCCCAATTTGTTTTGAGGGACATATTCCCACTTGGACCTGATTCAGAGCACTTTTTGCTCTCGCCGTCATTTTCTGTGCTTGAACAAATTCTTTGCGTTGTGGATCATTGAAAAATCACTGGCTGCCACCTGTTGCTACGACGACGATCCAGTAGGGCTGTTTTTGTGCTGCATTACCGCTGCTCAGAGGTGCTTACTGTCTGAAAAACAAATGAAAACAGACTCGTGACATAATAATTAATAAATGATATCCCAAGTGTGTGCCTCCTGCACTCTGTGTTTGCTAGAAAGAGACTATTGATGATGGTACAGCGTTTTGCTTACTGTACACGTACACACACACACACACACACACACAGAGGTCACAAAACTCTTTGAAACAAATCAGAAATGAAACTGTTACATTTGTCACTGTTGTAGAAAAGAAATGATTGCCGGAGTTTTTACTTAAAGACGAGGCTGAATTTGTGTGTTCTTGAAAAGCTCCTCTGGTAGACAAACAAGTGTGGTTATTTTTCTGCTCATCACTTCCAAACAAATTGGATGTGGCCTGAGCGACACTGAGCCGTGTAACACTACGTTTCAATAATCAAATCTGCGGTTCTGTTTGTTCGGGTATCCCAGGCTCTATTTTACGAAGCTTTGATAAAGCATTTCATTAATGCGGCCTTCAAACGCCCACCAGATCAAAAGTTAAATGAATGCTTGTCATGTGGGAGAAAAAACAGCTGAATTGTAGAATGCATTGATTATGAGAGGCATGAAATTCTTGTCAATATTCCTGCAACCAGACCAATCAATGACAAGTGTCTCTTCTGCAGATACTTTGAGGAGGTTTAACTTTGCAAAAGTCAATTTCTTGTGAATTTAATGCATACTAAAGGCCTCAGAAATAATTCTATAAATGTGACAGAGGGGTGATGAATACATTATATAAAAGGATAATATTACACAAACGCAGGCTGACTGAAGAGCATCTGGGCACGGACACGAGCAAAGGCTGAAGCAGGCAGCTGAGAAAGGAACATTTATTCCCACGTCAATGCGATATTATCATTTTTAGTGACACATGTGGCACAATGGCAGTAAAGCTGGCAGGAATCAAACCTGCTGACACATTAATTGGATCATGATCTGGGTGTTGGCCATGATGGAGCTGACCATAACAAGTACAGCCAGGACTAATTTTATTATTCTTTTTAACCATCTTCAGGTTCATAGCAGCAACCTTGAATGCGACTATATTTTGGGCGAAAGAGCTGTGACTGTATGAGAATCTGACCTGATTCGAGCAGCACTGCTCATTTCTATTAAAGCTAAAACCGTTTTTCTTCTTCTGTCCTTAAACGTGCACGCTGCTTTCAGCTGGTTCAGAGTCCTGCTCCTCTTCTAACATGTTCGGACGCATTTAACGGGAACGACTTTGGCTAAAACTATCAAACTAACACGTGAACTGCAAACAGAAGCATTTCTACTTTAACCTGCTTCTTAAGACGTAACGGTGCTTAAAGATATCACTGGAAGCTATTTGTGACTGACAGGAGCAGGAGTGACTCAAAGTCCTGATTTTTAGTTTGCCAGTCTGACCCTCTGTCTGCTGACACACCTGCAGCAGTTATTTCAAAGCCCTTTCCTGCGAACTGTGCAGAGAATCTCTCTTTTTTTTTTTTTATGCCTGCTTCTTCCCGTCTGTCTGAAACAGAATTTTCAATCATACGTCTCCGGTATGCCGCTCGCATTCCTGCAAATCAAAGAAGAACTGGCAGAGCTGCAGAGTTGCACTGAATAAATGCAACTAAGAAACTGCTTCTGTATACATTGCATATAGACAGTGCCAATATTTTATGCTTTGGATAAGCGCAGATGATGGTAATATATGAATGTCACAGACAAAGCAGCACTTTGGGAGACTCACAAATCTTCAGGTTTTTACAAACTATCTGAGGAGCGGTACAAACTAAATATTCAGCAGAAACATAAATGATCATAATGAAGATTTGCAGCAGCAGTCGTGGCATTTCTGAAGGTCGAGGTAGGCAGACGGCATGTCTTTGAATGGTCGTGGAGTCAAAAGACTAAACTTACACTTCATTTCCCACTCGGACAAATTTCAAATTTGTGTTCTTTCGCATTTTTTTCAGATAGACATCGTAATAATATATTGATGAAATTCGACCTTGTCTTCTGCTCCTCCTCTGTGATGTCAGCTCTCTGACATGCCCCCCCCACCCCACCCACACCATCATCCTCTCCGTGTGACTTCTTGGATGAGACTTGAGAAGGCAAATAACCAATATGGGAAATGCGTTGGAAATGCAGGGGTCATTAAAAAGCCAATTACCCACAGGTTCAGTGCTACAGAGAGGAGAGCGGGGAACAGCAGAGAGCAATCGTAAACCCAGTGATATACGGAAACCAAATAGCTCCGTGTGTGTGTGTGTGTGTGTTGAGTATTTGTAATTTGTGCACATGTAAGCTTGTTAATATGCAGAGGCACTTTGTGTGTCTTTACATTTCACTGTTTCTGCTTGTTGATCAGTATTTAAGTACACATGCCCCAAAAAGTAATTGTGTGTGTGTGTGTGTGTGTGTGTGTGTAACTCAATGCTCCTATGTGAGGTGGATGTTCATTATACTGTGTCATAAATCAGTGTAGCAGGGAACAATGATAAACTTCATCATTTTTCACGTTCACTTAACACTGCTGGAGAATCATGTATCACCGAGTAAACATACACTCACACACACAAGCTTGGATTTTTAAAATATATCGTACACACACACACACACTCACAGACCTCTAGTCAAGCTTAAGTTTACCATTTGAGTCCATGCACGCTGGTAATTCTCTGTGGACTCCAGACACAGAGAGATATACTTGTCATACTTGTCACCAATACATTGGATGCTACACTGAGCATCCGCCCTGCGTCCCATCTTCATGACAGTAAAATAACTTTCACGAAACTTTAATCAAAAGGCCAAACTGAGCTTTGACTGAGCAATTAAGCTACTTAAATGAATATGAATCTGCTGCTGATTCATGATTGAATGTGCCTTGCTAGGACTCAATAAACGGTTGAATGCTTGAACCATAGATAAGACCCCAATAAACACATTTAGCAGCGGACAAACCAAAAGCTGTAATGATGGAAAGACTAAACATGCAAGATGGACTTTGTCAGTGGCACACACACGCACACACACACACACACACACAGACCTGGGGAAGAGCAGAACAAGCGCGGAAGCGGGCGTCTTATCCATCGTCTCTGGTGTCAGTGGTCATATGTTCTCTTTTCGATCTCCTTATAGGGCAACACACCCATGACCTGGACAGCAAAGGCTTTTGGGATTTAGAGTTGCCATGGGCCACATCTTGCAGAAGGATTTACCGTGTGTGTGTGTGTGTGTGAGAGAGAGACAGAGACTTTTAGGTTTCACCTATTGATTTCCTATGCAGAAATGCAGAGATCGCTCCTAAAGACCTGATCAATAATGCCAATCCCCCGTCTTTACTCCCTCATCAGGAAAGGATTATAGCACCTTCTCATTAGCCTGCTGCAGGCGCATGTATATGTAAGTGAAATACCGTATTCATTTTCTTCCTAATAGCAGAAAAGACATGTGGGTGTGCACATTTCTATATTGGTGCGCTATAAATGTATAGGGGCCACTCTTCCTGTGCAAAAACGTTTGTAACAGTTGCTTCTGAATCATCATTTGAATGAATGGCAGGCGCTTAATTAAGAAGTAAAGTCTTCCTGATTGTTAAGGCTGTAAAAAAAACAAACAACCTGTACAGAGTAGATGCACACACCTCACCGACACACAGAATGCGTCGATGTGAGACTGTGCGTAAAGATTCCAAGATGCTTCAGAGACGCAGCCACTAACAACACATTGTGATCCAGATAGTTTCACTTCATGCTGCTTTATCTCATTATACACCTGCGTAGTTACACCCCTGCGTGCCTCCTCAGTGTTACCCAAGCTACACGCCTAATTAACATGAGATGTGCAGGGAAACGACGTTCAGTGTGGTTTTTAGCAGGCTGATGTTTAGTGTTCGAATAAACGACTGCTTCTTATTGCATCTATGTGGGAACTGTATGTTCTTCTTACAGGGCCTGTGAAGCCAACATTGTATAGACTAGTTTGGATTATGCACCTAATTTAGATTTGACCTATTAGGAGAGACATTTAACATGCTATACCCCAGGCTGCTCTCTTACTGTGGAATAATAAAGTTCTCATTCTCATTTTAAAAAGGTTGGGACGCTGTGCAAAATGTAAATACAATATAATGTGATTTGTAAATCTCATAAATCCATATTTTATTCACATCAGAACATAAAAAACATCAAATGTTTGAACTGGAAAAAAAAATCAAATTTTGAATTTGATGACAGCAACACATCTAAAAAGGTTGGGACAGTAATCAAAAAGCTGGAAAAGTAAGTGGTACAGAAAGAGGAACTAATCCGGTCAGCTGGCAACAAATCAGTAACATGATTGGTTACAAAAAGAGCCTCTCAGAGAGGCAGTCTCTCTGCAGAGGTCCAAAAGAAAACAGCGCCCTCAAACTGTGGAACAACTTCAGAAAAATCTTCCTCAGCGTACGGTTCTAAGACTATAAAAATCTCATTATCTGCAGTTCATGACGTCGTCAAAAGATTCAGAGCATCTGAAGAATCAAGAATGCGCACAAGGGTCGAGGCTACAAGTCGGGATCGGATGCTTGGATGATCTTCCGGCCCTCCTGTGGCAGCAAGAGCTAAAGCTAAAGCGCACACTGCATCTATGACTGCAGCTTCACAGCAGTCCAGCTGCTGAGCTGGCCTGAAAACATCTGGTGCATAGGAGGCCCAGGACTAGAATCCAAAACCAGACAAGAATTCTTAGTGCCGACGTGTCCGCACAGCGCTGACCGTTGTAGTTCTTAAACACAGACTAAAGAAGCGGCCGTAATTCAGCACAATCCGATCACTGCATTCAGGTACGAAAACAAGCCGTGCGAAGCCCCAGAAGCACCGCAGGTGCATAAAAAGAGTTGACAGAATGTAAAACCGAAGCAGGAAAGCAGCCGCGGGAGCTTCCTGACAGACATTTCCAGGCCACATGTGGACACGTGCTGTCTCACAACACCATCAAATCACATCTCCATCGCTGGATTTCAAAAGCCCAGTCAAAATTACAAATGTACACCAAACTCTCAGATATTAAAAGAACAGCGAGAGATCTCTCGCTCAGAGCTCCGAGCGCGTCGTAATCCAAAAGATGACAGACACAAAACAGCCGATAAGAAGAATGAAAGAGAGATTTAAGGGCTACACGGCGCGCTTTGAGCGGAGACCCCAGGGAGCCATTTGAGCACATCGTACTGTGAACGTTTTGCATGTTTCAAGAGGAAAGCTGGGGATGTAACTGATCTATTAAAAAGCGATTTAGTCTGCGCGTCTCTCTGCTTTGTTGCAACTTTTATGTCTCAACCTCAAAACCCCACTGTTTTGTTAAAAAAAAAAAAAAGTTTGTTAGGGAGATTATGTCGATTGAAAGTTTTTATCTTCCTCCGGGGTACTGCCAGTAGTTTTTGCCCTGCTTGTTGAGATGCAGACGGCATGAAAATGACGTGTGCTTGCTTCTGAAGCACGTTGTGATTATATTTTCTGTTATTTTAAGACTGATGGCTGACGATTGCCCTGGTAATTGAACCGTCACTCTCCCAGCGGTCACTCCCTGAAGCTCTTCTTCTCTTTTTGAGACAAAGTTGGCAGCATTTGCTGTGTCACAGTGACTTCTTGTTTCCTCTCATTCTGGCCTCCTAAATTCCCTTTTTGCTGCCGCGTACCGCTCAAGTGTCCAAATTTGGCTTTCGTGTTTTGTGCAAATGAAGAGAGCCAGCCAGCCGCAATGTAAACCAATGTAAAAGCATTATGGAAGCTATTTGCGAGGTCTGTGGAGAGTGACAAAATTCCCCGGGCACACACAAACAAACGCACAAATACACACTCAGACACACCACCTGCTCCATTTGCAGTAATAGGTGTAAATGAATTAGATTTTGATGCTTTAAAAGCTTCTTTCAGGGAAGTAAATGTCACTCTAATGATGAGGTGTGTGTGTGTGTGTGTGTGTGTGTGTGTGTGCGAGCCACTGATGATGGAGAGAGGCACACAGACTGAAGCTGGGAGCTGGAGGAAAGCAAATGGATCATAAGTGGATTTCAAAGAAGGTTACAGACAAGAATGAAGTGGGAAAAGGAAGAAGTGAAGGCACAGAGGATAAAATGGGAGGGGCGCCGATTGAGTTGGATAAATGAGTTGTTTGCATTCATGCTTTATTGCCCCCCAAACGGCATTCCAATTACTGATTTGCCACTTACCAGATTACTGCAATATAAATATCTAAAATGTATATAAATTGAAGACTTGTGTACAGCCGAGGGAGTGTAGCTGTGAAGTGGAACTTGTCTCCCTTTTGTCAAACCTGCTGACGAGTCACAAATCGATCATTTGCTGATGCTGGATAACAAATGCTCCTGCTTCAAAGTCTGGATGAAGCTTATTGTACAATACTGCGCTTTTCTCAGTGTACATAGCTACAGTATTTGCCTACACAGAGGGCTACACAACCTACACACACACACACACACACACACAACAGCATGTCGATGACGCCGTGTGTAGGCTACAAAAATCAGCCAGAAGCGGAAAAGAACCCAACTGCATCAAACAGGAGAAGAGCTTCAAAATGTGAAGAAGAACAACAGGAGCGGCGTGGAGAGGCTGCCGTGGGCTCAGCCCGTTGGTTTCACGCCTGCTCTTTGTGGGACACAACTTCCCTCCGCGGCTGGCTGAAGGACCAGCAGCAGGTCTGCAACAGCTGCCCATCGGCCTGCCACGGGACCAATGCAGAAACAGGGAAAAGCCTGGACGAGGGAAACTGTCATTATATGTCAACTTAAATCCCAAAACCCCAGACGAGGACGGCAGCTTCACGTCCTGTGTGAAACTTTATTTTTTGCTCATAGTTTAGCTTGTTTTTACTCGCCGCTTAATTGGGTTTAGGCATGAAAAGTGTGAGGATAGTTCAGAACGTTAACCTGGAACACTGAAGGATCACGCTGAAAGCCAGCCAGTGCAGAGGGATGCCAAGGTTTCCTCACTGAGTGGAGGTGGCAGTGAGTCTGGACTCCATGTGGCATCATCGTTCTGTGTTTGCAGCCGACAACAAATTTAAATTCACACGTCTGTTTTAAATTGTTTCAATAATTAAACGTACACGAGCCATTTAATAACGAATGAGCAGGGAGATTTGGGGGAAGGGGCCAAGTGCAGCTTAACCTAATTGGGATGATGGCGATCCAAGACCCAATCTGGACCATGAACATGTGGGTTCAAGTGCTTTGTGTGTGTGTGTGTGTGTGTGTAGCGTTTCTTTTGCCAAAAACTTTGTAACAATGATGAAAATTATGATTTTTTTTTTTTTAGATCACAGCATATGTTGTCATCACTTTAAGTCCAGCCTGCACCAAAGCTGATGCCACTTTATTATTAGATTATTTATCATCTGTTATTATGGTTTGAGCCCTCATTTCCTTTCTTCTTTCCAGTATCGCTCACTTTCCTTGCTTTCTTTCTTTAAATGTTACACGCACATCAAAAATACTCCGTTCCCTCCTTCCGCACTTAATCGGATGCGAGCAGAGAGAGAAAAGAAGATAGAAAGACCAGTTGCTGCTTTTAATGACATGGAAATTATATCTAGCAGGTCTCTAAATCATAACAAGTAGGAGGGCGAAATGATTGTGCTGTGTGTGTTTTTGAAGTGTTCCCTAGACAACAGAGGTCACGATGTGTCACTCTACAGTTCTTGTTTTTAGCCAGCAGCCCACACTGCTCGTAACCAGTTGCATGCTCCCGTCCAAAGGCGGTGTAAAACAGAAACTTTGGTGCGCCTCTTCATCGTTTCTACAGGCCAGCTTCTTGTCAAACACTTATAATACCTTTTAGGCGCTCTACTTCTGAGAAACGTGAACCATAATGAAACTTTTGACACCTAGGCATCTGTAGCCATCTCATTTATTAAGTCAAATAATTAAAGAGCATGCTACTGTGCACTGCATCTCTGAGGGTGCAGCAGCCTGCATGCTAACCAGCCAGGTTACTGCTGAACTGCATGACCCACCTGGTGCCCCAGGTTTTCTCCCTCACACTCGTGCACATTTGAGCTGCTACATTTTGATACCGCTTGAGGCTTTAGACTCCTTTAATATGCATTGTACTGGATCTGTTAGGGAATCACATTGTGTTGCGGTTAGTTTTTCATGCCTACAGTCTTGAACTAGTTAACCAGAGGAAACAGTGTCACATGCGTGTTGTTTGCATTGGAGTAAACGACGAGAATGCAGCACTGTGCTCGAGTGTCCGTCACTTGTCTCACTGCCAAGGATTTAGATGTCAAATCCACTTGTTGCTGCTTTGAGAGACTGACTGTATTTTGAAACTGATCGACACTGAACAACTCAATATTTCAGTCTACAATGTTAAATGCTTTGCTCAAAGGCACTTCGGCAGCCGAGGCATGTGCTGCCTTTTGATGTTCGCTGCTTCTGAACAATAAAAGTGAAACCTCAGCCTCTCGGCGGCATTTGAGAGAACAGCTGGTCTCGCGTGGCACCGCGCTGACCCACTTATTTTGATGTGCGCGCGAGCGCACGGCTGCGTCGACGCGGTAGACCGATTCATCGGTTTTTGTCACGTTAACAGATTGACCTCACACCTGGGAAACAATGTGTGAAATGAGGGCTGTGTGCACTTGTTTTTGTGTGTCTGTGTTTGTTAGGGCACGTGTGACTGAACGGAAACATTGTATCAAACATTCATTGTATCAAAGTGTTGGGTCTTCATAGGTGTCGGGGGGGCCTCCGTTTAGTTTGTGTGCTTTGTTTGTATGGCTGGCCTTTTGAATAGGATGATCCATATGTGTGAATATACACACAGCGTGCCAACCTCTAGAGGTTTCCTCCAGTGCTCAGTCAGATTGGGATCAAGTGTGTTTGGAAGGCCGTCAGCTCTTTGCTGCCAGAGCAGTTTCTGCACTCCTGTCGTGACGTATTATTTGTCTAATATCCATAAAAAAAAGTCACGACACAAAGTCCGTCAGCAGAAAGTTTCAGTGTAGCAAAATAATGAATTCGCTTAACCTGTTTTTAATATTGTGGCTAATCAGTCTATGTGCATGCGTGCTTTGTGTGTTTGTGCGTACATTGTAACACTTCTGCCTCTCTCCCTGAGACAGTTGTCATAGCGAGAGAGGTTTGCGGGTGCCAGCCGTCACACGTATTGTCTGAGTGTCACAGTGACTCGAGTCTGCTGGGGAAAAGCAAACAAGATAAACAGACGTAGTCGTGGAAGGAGCTTTCCAGAGCACCAAAGGAGAAAAAAGAGATGCATTTGGAGAAGGAGCACGCATGTATGCTCGGGTGTGTTTGTGTGTGCGAGTATCTGTGAATGAGAAATGTGATCAGACCCAGTTGACTGTGGAAAGACCTGTTTAGAAACCCAGGCTAGATTAATTTAACACGCACACACACAAACCTTCATTTGACTTCAGCAATAAGGCAGTCCTCAGCTGTCAAGCGAGCCCACATCAAATTACCACAACTTCAACAATATCAGTATACACAGGCACACATACACCATCGCACACTCAGACGTCTACAGTGCCGGGGGGGGGGAGATTAGCATCATTTAGCTGTGACGGCACCTGTGAATGCATGTGAATCCAGGCTTGTTTAAATAAGATCATAATTCAGATAAGGTTATGGTAATCCTGAATTAAATTCAGTATCGGTTAAGTTTTAATTTTTTTAAATCTTATTCTTTTTACATTGTACATATATTTGTCATCTGCGCCACAGATGCATCACGAGGACGTTCCTTGGGTACAAACACTGTAACAGGGAGCTCAATATAAGGCGACAGGGTGGGTTTGCCAATAACACATTTAACAATGTCACAAAGAAGCAGCGTTTACTCGCCGTGTCCTCATTCTCTTAAAGGAGCAGTGTTGAAACTCTCACCACTAGATGTCAGTAGATTGCAGAGTGTAGTCAACTGTTTCTGTTTTCTTAGCCTTCCCAATTCAAGCGCTATGGTGTGATAAACTAGTATAAACTAAATAAATGATAACTTTCTCTTATGAAAATGATATTTCAAATTAAAATGCCATTTGATTAAATCTGTTTGTCACAAAAAAATAACGCGTCTAATGATACTGTAAGGCTACTAGTTAAACTAGCTGTAGCATTGTCACTGTGACTGCGCTTCAAAACATTAAATTCGACCTGACATCAAATGAAAGCTGTTGGCATGCTCTGTCTGCTGTCAGAATGACAGAAGTAAAATATTAATAGAGATAGTTACTCAGCAAAAATCAAAAAGGCTTGAATCTGAATGCGCAGAGGAAGTTGGTGCCAAAAGGGTGTAAGTGCATTTAGGACAAAGACAGTATTGTTCATTAAGCATTGTGCCGTCAATTTGTAAAAAGAAATATGCTTAAAAAAACTTAAATTAGTGTACAAAGTAAGAACAAAGTATGGTAATTTTTTTAATGTTTTGGCTCTCCTGTAAAGTTGGCGAAATGTCACGTACGCCCTTTTGGCTCCAAGCCCACAGTTTACTCTGGCTCTGTCCTGACACAGGTCGCGCTGCGTCTCTACTTCCTGTTTTTGCTTCTGTAGTGACAGGGACCCCTTCTCAGATGATGAAACACGGCTATGATCCTTCGTATCTTAGTCTGAAGGTGAAGGCATGAATATAAATTTGCCTCCACGGCACACAAACGCCGATGAGTTGTACGTACACAGCATGTGGGCGCTCTCCAGGCACGCCGACGTCCATCTCGACCACTGTATTCAGACGGCAGGCACAAACTGGAGCCCACTAAATGTGTTTGAATGGATTCGTTCTAAGCTTGTGAAAATGCACCAGTTTGTTGGAGCATGCACTTACACACTGATCAGTAAATATTTATGAGTACAATATTTTTTCCATTTAAAAAAAAACCCCTCAAAAAGTGACTGTGCCTTTAAGCTGCTGTCAACTGCACCCAATTTCTTTCATTTTAGATTAATTCAGAACATTTTCATGCATTTGCAGTGGAGCCAACACGCACACGTACACTTATAACTGCAGAGTCACATCTGCTTGATTCATTATCTCTCCTCTCACTGTTCCTGCCAGTCACTCCGAACTCTCAGTCCACCTGATGGCAGTCAGCCAAACCATAAAAGCTTCACCCTGTGCCATAAAGCACTGACTAAAACACACTTAAACAAAGAGTGGACAAAGAAAATGTGTTTTACGTCTCGGTTCAGAACCCCTGGGGTGTGGATACATTAAGACATTGATATACAGTTCTGCTGAATTAAACAGCCTGGGGTCTTTTTTTTTTGCTTTATCAAGCATCTGGAGAATGCCACACGAAGCCAGTCAGCTGTGTTACAGCATTTCAGTATTTATTAATTAATAGTGTGTTCAACAGTAATTAGGCTGCAAACTCAATTTGCAGCATGTTTCTCTAATAGTGAAATTTACCAGACAAATCAGTCAAGAAGGTGTTTGTTGGTGCTGTGACAGCACGACGGCTGCAAGGACCTTTATTTATTTGCTTAGACAAAAACAAAATAAATCTAAATTAATAAGTAATTCTCAGGGTTACAGCTGGTTTGCTCGCTGTGTATTTGTGCTAAGTAGCATAAATACTTCGGTACACATGACAAGATCTTAATGACATCTTGAAATTTACTGGAATGCAATTAAAACAGTGCGAGCTATAAGAACCAGTTATCTAAAGCGACAGATTAAGCCTGAATTCTGAATAATAATTAGTTCTACTTTGCTTAGTTCTGCATGCCTCAGAAAATGTCTCCCAGCTTTGTGACGCTCAGTGAAAGAGTCATTATTATCGATAATCTAACAATAGCCATTTTATCGCCGTCATCGTTGTGTTTGTCTCTCTGTAGGCTCGTTCATGGTGGTGAACGCATCAGGCCGGGCATCGGGGCAGAAGGCCCACCTGTACATGCCCACCCTAAAGGAGAATGACACCCACTGCATCGACTTTCTTTACTCTCTATCCAGCCGGGATGGAGCCAGCCCAGGCACACTCAACGTCTATATAAAGGTGTGTGTTCAGTGAGTGAGTCGGTGTGTGTGTGTGTGTGTGTGTGTTTGTATGTGTGAGAGTCTGACTGAATGACGGGGAGGGCTAGATTGACATATGAAGGGGCTGATGAAGCTCGAGCAGGTAAACAAACAAACACACCTCTGTTCTCTGTCAAGGAGGGATGAAGTTAGCCTCCGGCACTGAATATATATGTGTGTGTGTGTGTGTGAGAGCGAGTCTGCAGGAGAACAAGTAATGGGCAGGTAAACAGAAAGGCATCATCTATTCCTTCTTTTAGTAGGTTAGTCACAATATACTCTACAAGACAGCATTGCTCTTGATATTTATGTATTTGTAGACTTTTAGGAAGCAGGACGTGCTGTGTTAATGTATATTAGTGTATTAATGGACTCGAAAACTGATTAAGAATACCTTCCATTAAAGTGAGGAGTAGCTGCCACGGCATAGGAGAACAAATGTTTGATGCGAAGGCATGAATGCGCTCGTGGGCATCTCAGTAGAATTGAGAAGAATCTGTGGATGTGCACGGAGATATGAGAGGACAGACTAGTGAGGAAAAAACTAGAGAAATGACATGGAAAAATCTGGAAGTGAGTAAGACAGTTTGAAATGCTACCGCTGTATTTCACAATGGTTGCAGACTAATAATACATTAACTTATAAATAAGGTGAAAAAACCTCCAATGATCTTGACTTGTGACTCAGGCTTTGGCTTTGGAAACTGGAGTTTGGGGTAATGTGGTCTAAATGGTTGCTTGTTTTCTGAAACCAGTTTTCTGCTTTGTATCCACTAAATCTCTTTAATTAAAGCCTGTCTCTGGTCTCTGCAGGTGAATGGAGGCGCTCAGGGCAATCCAGTGTGGAATGCCTCGGATACCGTCACTGAAGGTTGGGTGAAGGCTGAGCTGGCCATTTCTACATTCTGGCCGAACTCCTATCAGGTACTGCAAACGCACACAAGCTCTCTGGGAATACTGTTATAGCTACTGTACTGCATGCATGTACATAAAGTACAGTGTCATTGTCCAAAACAGCCAAAAGTATGGCCCTAACTGTAAGGTGAGCAGACAAGGTGCATTTCTGTGTGTGTGTGTCGGTCGAAGGTACAGACACGTACCCTGCTGTGTTATTTTATGAGGCTGCACAAAAGCAACTCTGTTGTACTTAATGACTGAGCTGTGCTCGGTAAATGAAGGCACCCCTGTGTCGCACACAGATACAAAGCAGAATGGTAATCAAAGTGAATTAAATGTCAGTGTGTATCTGTGTATATTTCCCTTCCTAATAAAGAGTCACCTCCCAGGGAGAAACAGCCCTTAGTACAGAGTGCTGGACGCCACTGAGGGCAGAAACTAATTTTAAAGACAATTTAGTTTCTCTTTGAATTGTTGAACTGTTTTAAGGCAGTAATTTGTTTTATTGGACTATCATAACAGCACCGAGTTGTAAGATAAATTCCTCTTTTTCAGCTCTTCAGTGGGCATGCAAGTCGGAATTACATGGAATTTAGTTTTATTATACGATGAAAAAATTCTGACCAAAACTCATTGGAAAAATATCAACCGGTAAAAAAAAAAGGCTGAAATTAAAGATTAGACATCAAAGTGTAAATAGCGACGAGCATGCGTGCTCCTCAGGGTCCAATCAGCATTAAAATGAGTTTATATCGAGTCAAAATAAAGTTATGCATGTTCATAATGTCAAATTACATTCAGTTTACCAACGCTGAGAACAATATTGTCACATTGTTGCTCCAACAAAGAAGCTTTAGCAGCGACTGTGACTTTTAGAAACTGGATGCCAGCGGGGAGGAAAGACTTCCCAGACGTCTTTAGTATTCAGAGTGAGTTTGCAGCTGATACTGTTGAGGATCCTGACAAGTACAGCACAGAGGTGTGTGTGTGTGTGTGTGTGTGTAGTGCATGTAGTGTGTGCAGTCTGTATATGTGTGGGTCAGGAGTGCATGGCCCGTTGACAGCCCTGCTGACACCCCGAGAGTTTGCATGAAGTCTGTGGAAAAATATAGAGGCTGTCCTGCTGGGAGAGAAAAAAATGAGAAAGACTCAAAAGAGCAATTACAAAGAGAAAGGAACAACCGAGGAAAAACACAAAGAGCTGCAGAAAGATAAGGAAAGAGATGGCAGGAAGAGTCGCAAAGTGCAAGGACAGACAAGGAATGGGAAGAAACAAGAGGAAAAGGAGAGGTTTAAATGGAAAAGGAGAGGAAGAAGGCAGAGGAGAGGCAGCATATGTGGTTGGCATAAGGATGGAGACAGAAGGGATGAAGTGAAGAGAGGAATAGTTGCTGACTTTTAGTGGAAAACTCCCCTGGGGTTCCCATATGAGCTTCATAGGGATGTCAAGATGTTCCCGTTTGTGAAAGAAAGTTTTTATTTTTGATTTTTTCTCTTTCTCTCTTTCTTTCTTTCTTGTCTCAGGTAATATTTGAAGCTGTGTCAGTCCAAGGCCATCCAGGTTTCATTGCCATCGATGACATACGAGTCCTGGCTCACCCTTGCCGTAAGTGAGAGAGATTGCGTGTGCGTCATGATGGTTGACCCTGCACAACTGTAGCCCTGCTGAGCATCATCTGTTTTATAGATATCTCACACATCCACACACACACACGAACACAGCGTAAAGGACAGATTGTGAGGGTTGCAGACAGATTGCAGAGAACCAGGAAGAAGGTCCAGACTCAGGGTCTTCATCACTCAAATGTGACAAAAACACTTTGCTTCACAAAACTCTGAGGCCTGCTTGTTACAGCCTGCCTATTCAGCGTAACGCTGACATTTTCAGCTGCTCTTGTTAGCTCTTTGTGTTGTTTAAGGAGTGAAATTTTCAGTCAGTATAATTAATGTATAGATGTGACTCAAAACAGACATTTTTACTTGATAAGTGTGGCTAAATTATTTGATAAATGATGGTGTATAAGTTTGAAATCACTCTAAGAAAAAACATTAAAACTCCCTTTTTTATTTTATCCATTCAACCAATATTATTTTTTTATTTATCTGTTTCCCCTGTCCGTTCAAACAATCAGTTTCACCTTTGCAAGCCATTAATCATATTAGTCAAAAATGAGTGGTGAAAAAAAGAGAGCAGATTCACAATGGAAAGAAAAAAAAATCCCACCAATTAGAAAACCCAAAATCCAATTTAACGTAAAGAGACTGAGGAACAAGATGACGATACAAATAGTGAAAGATTGTCAAAAAGCAAATCTTAGATTTTGTCCTTGTCGTTTGCAACAAGCTGACCATTAAAGTCAGGACAAATTATCATTGCCGAGTGATCGATGCATACCCCGTTAGTCTTATCTGTGTCTGCAGACGGGCAAAATGAAATTAACCAGTCGCAGGCTGGTCTCAATGGCAGACCAAAGTCAGCCAGTGTCTGCTGTCTGTCTCCCTGACAGACTGCGCGTCAGTTTCTCTGCCTCCCTCCACACAATCTTAAGCTCTCCTAGAACGCACTCAGTGTTGTTCAGGGTTTTCTTGCACATGCTGTTTCTTATTGCCTGCATGAATCCAGTGTGAAAGCCTGAAAATAGCAACCCTTTTAGGAGCATGCAATTGTTTTATTTTTATGCGTGGAATCACATTTGTCTTGTTTTCCACACTGTTTTATGCGTGTGCTTACACAGGGTCCGTTTGCTCTCTGTGTTGCAGGCAAAGCGCCTCACTTTCTACGGCTGCAGAATGTGGAGGTAAATGTGGGCCAGAATGCTACTTTTCAGTGTACTGCTGGAGGGAAGTGGTCTCAGCACGATAAACTCTGGCTACAGGTGAGCATGAATGGGTAGATGCATGTACGCTTGTAAAACGGAGGATAAGAACACTGTAAATGTTCCCAACCACGTTTATCCAACGTAGTAACTTTGGGATACAAGGATGAACATACTGTATACACCAGTTGTACTAAGAGTACTTGGAATGTCAGCAACATTGCATATTTATCAGTACCTGCAGTATGGACTGGGGAGTTCATGTAGGATAAGCAGGTGGATATTACTAAACTAAAAACAAATTAAAAGCCCAGCGTAACAAATGAAGTCATTGTTTATATTTCTGCAATTCATTTCTTTAAAAAGTACTGCATGGCGGACATTCCCAGCACTCCCAGCCTTATTTCAGAACTGATTAAAACTTGTTGTTCTGCTTTGCACCACTGATTCCATCCTTGCACATGTGACTTGTTGGTGTGTCTGTGTGTGTGCAGCCGGGCCTGTGCACTCATTCTGCTTTACATCCATGTGCACTGACAAGCTCGCATGTTTTCAGTGAATGAGTGTATACCGCTGAGACTGATGCAATGGAGAGCACTGACCCTCCTGACTCGGGGTCTGTTGGGGGAAGTGTGGTTTCCAAATTGGCAGATAATTCATTTGTACAAAAAGAAACAAATCATGACACCCGGATCACACAGTACGCAAAGCAGGAAATGCTTCCATGTCTGACCTGTTCAGTGTTGCTTCAGCTCCTCACTATGTTTCTGATATAAGTAACACGGTGTAATTTGTTGATAGGGAATAAGTGTAGCTTCTTAATTTGAGCTCCTTAACTTTATGGAGGTGTAATATTGAAGTCAAGTTATAGGAGTTATAGGAAAGTAGGGATTGGAGTATCATTCAGTGCATCTGATACATTTCGTGCTGTTCAGCTGACCTACAGGTGTGTCCATGTTTCACAATCGGGTGAAACAAGATTTTTCCCATATTTGGATTTTCTGGCTCTGGTATTTTGTACGTGGTGACAAACCGAATGTCTAAAAGCTGTCTGATCTTTTGTGCCATGCAGCAGTGGAATGGTAAGGACACGGCACTGATGGTGACCAGGGTGGTGAACCACAGACGCTTTTCTGCCACGGTCAGCGTTGGTGACACGTCTCAGCGCAGCACGAGCCGCTACCGCTGTGTCATCCGATCAGACGGTGGCTCCGGGGTGTCCAACTATGCTGACCTCATTGTTAAAGGTACGTTCATCTGTTTAACTTCCTCAGACTATAAGGAGAAGACAAACTGGCTTTCATTTGAAACCAGACTCATTTTGATGCCTAAAAGAAGAGCATTGTTCAGAATGGATGCAGTAAAGTGGGACGGTTTCTTTAGAAAGTGAGAAACAAGCCTGGGCTGTGGTTGTGTAGTTGTGTGTGTCTGTGTGTGTTTGGCTGTTGCTCATTAGGGCTGTGTGAATGCTGAGGATGGAATACTGAATAGACGTGAGAATAGTGACTATACTCACAATGAGCCCTCATTCACTCGGTTCCTGCCAGCCTTTGTCCATCTTTCACTTCATTTTCTTCCCACTATTTTGAGTCCTATTCCCTCCCTTTCTCCCAGAATTCAAAACCAACCCACAATTTTATTTATTCATTTTTTATATTTAAAATTAATCTTTTTTTTTTTTTTGTCCTTCAAATGTTCACAGTCAGCAAAGTGTAGGGAGGTTTATGTACGACAAAGTGCGAAAGTGTCTTTAATGAGTGCATTTCACCAGGAATACAGAGAAGTCTGGATTGTCTGTTGTCGTATCAAATGCGCAGAACTACTCAAAATATCCAAACATATCAGATGTCCAGTAAATGTGTAACATGCCCACAGGTGTAATGTAAAATATAACCCTTTCAAAAAGCCTACCTTAGCAGCAGATTTAAAGAAATGAAAGCTTGTGCACAGAATACATCACGCTGTCACACATACTGTATCAATTTGCTTAGTTTTCTCTCTTTTTTTCTCTGTTTCGCTCTCCCCCCACCTCACCTTCTGCTTTCCTCTGCCCCCGCGGCGTGCTGTTCGCTACCGTTCGACAAATCCTCTCACTGAGGACATTCAAACACTCTAATGCAATCTATCAGCTCTGTGACAGGCCCCAAATATGAAGGAAAAGCCGCCATTTAGCAACTCGCTCCCTTTCCCATGGTCCTTGTGAACAACAGGAAATACAATCCTGCCCTACTGAGAAGGATATTGATGTAGCGAGGAGGTTGGATAATATTGTTGTAAGGACTTTGATAGAATTATAGCATCGCAGCTATCCGTTGTTGTCAGACATAATTACATTCTTTTAGCTCTCCCCGTCTCCTTCTCGTGCACTCTTTTTAATTCTGGCTTTATAACCGTCTTTGTCTCCACCTTTAACTTGTGGACTTCATCAAGTTCTGAATGAAGAAGAAATAATCACGAATTTGTTTCTCAGCACTGACTTGGTCAGACGGTGTTTGCTAAGGGGCCTTTTGCCACTTGTGAAGTGTGTAAAAGGGTTCAAGCTGGTCTGTGATTGTATGGTTGGTTATTGCTCAACATTTGTGTTTAATCACTGACACTTAAACATATGCGATGCACCGCGGGACAATGCACAGACCAAGAATCCAGCCAAGCAGTGTGTGGCAATGTGCTACCTGTTAGCCTATTAGCATGCTTAGCATCTCTTAAACTGTCTTGCTTGCTGTCATGGAGCAGCGCTATTAGCAATAGCCACAGGTATCATTTTCCTTTAGGAGCTAAAGCAGTCCTAGCTCACGGTTTTTTATTCTCTTTTTAAGTGTCCTTGACTCTGTGTTCAGTCACTGCGTTTATGCTTGACCGCTTGACTTTCTCGGGGGCTGCCTTTCTACGACATCCTGTGCTGCATCCCAACCAAAGTGTATTCTGAGGGAATAGACATACAAACGCAAAGGAATGGCTTTCTGCAGCCACGGGGTGACATGGCCTCCGATGTGTGGCTTTCACTGTTTATCACATATATCACATTTGTTTTAAGAATAATTTAATTTTGGATTACATGTCAAGGATGCATTTCCCCCCCCAAATACATTTCTCTACTCTAAAATGTTTAGTGTGAAATATTTTTATTTTTATAGGCATTAAAAATATAATCATGTGGCGCAAGGGGGATTGAACTGTGTTTGTTTTTAATGGAATTTAAATTGCATCACTGAAATGCGTTTCAATGCAGAGGCGCACCGGCCTAAATTATGTTCTCAATGCATATTTGGTTTGAATTATGCTGTTAACCTTATTTGGTGTGAAGGATGTTTTAATCTGAAGGGAGGCTGGAGTGTGTGTGTGTGTGTGCGCGCGCGTGTGTGTGTGTCTGTGAGCGTGCTGTTTTGATTAGATGGTAGTCCAGGGACTGAAACTGTCATTACCATCTGTTAGCAGAACGCACAGACTGCACTCCTGAGAACATCCAAATGGGTGTGTGTGTGTGTGTGTGTCTGTTGCTTACCCGAATGAATGTGTCTGTTTGCATGTATGTGTTTCTGTGTCTTTCCTCTGTGTGTGTGTTTGTCTTTGTGTGTGAAGCTCAGGTGCTGTCAGCCATGCATTGTGCCAGGGGAATAACCCATGCCAACACAGTGAACAAGAGAACGGAAAAATTAAACACACGCACACGCATGAACACACCTCCCTGAAGCCCTGTGTGCGCAGTGTGTGTTGCTCCATTTGTGTAAATGTGTCATTGTCCTTGATTCACACATTAGTGTACTTGTGAGTTTTCCAATCTATTCATTCATGTGTCGTGAAATCATCTTGTGTGGCTTAATTTGTCTCTGGGTGTGTGTATCATCATGCCTTTTCATTTGTGTTTTCACATGTAAGGTGTCACGATTATTGGGTTTTCAAATTAATTTGTGTGGGTTTGTGTGAGTTTGTATGTTCTTGCAGGCCACTAAGTGAAATCAGGGTTAATTACTGTGTTGTTCAGCCAGGTGTGACCACAGAAATCTGGAGAGAGACACTTCTCATATTATAGCACCCAGTGTGTGAGTGTATGTCTGGCTCCCATACATGCTCATGCATGCATATTAATCTCCTGACACAATACTGTTGGACAGATGATTTTTTCCTGTGTTGACTAAATTAAAAAGGATAGGTGAAATGAAATATTCTGAATCAGACCAGCAACTGCGTGATGGAGGTAAATTACTTTAGTACTCAGTACAGTTCACTCATTGCAGCCAACTAGCCACTAACTAAAAGGTTGGTAGAAGTGTTTTGTTTGTAGAAAGATCAGAAAAGATATGGTTTCTATTATACTGTTGGGCCCACCAACAGTGTCATCTAGTGCATCCATCCATCATTCATTTTCCTACATTCATCCGGGTCGAGGGGGCAGCAACTCATCCCTGATCCAGAGTGAGCATTCCAGCTGAGGACCGTGGCCTATATAAGAACTCCTTCTTGGCTGCAAACCCCTCCAGTGCAAGCTGTAGGCCACCATGTGATGAAGCCAACAGAATCACATCATCTGTAAAAAAGTAGAGATAAGACTCTGATGCCACCAGAGTGGAAGAGTTTTGGCAGTTTGCTCTGCCTAGACAGTCTGTCCAGAAAATTCATGAACACAGTTGGTGACAGAGGGCAGCCCTGGCAGAGTCCAACACCCACTGAGAACAAGTCCGACTTATTCTCACAACAATTTCACAGGGGCTGAACGGCTCGTAGCAACAGGCCAAACACCCCATACTCCAAAAGCATGGAGTAGTCAAATGCCTTCTCCAAGTCCATAAAACACATGTAGACTGGTTGGGCAAACTGCCACATACTCAAATATCCTTGAGAGGAAAAAGAGCTGATCCAGCCTTCCATGACCCAGACAAAAAAATGCATTGAGGTTTGACTAACAGAGGAACTCTCCTGTCCACTCTTGCACAGACCTTCCCAGGGAGGCTGAGTAGTGCGATAGTTGGAGCACACCCTCTGGTTCTCCTTCTTGAACAGGGGAGCCACCACCCCAGTCTGCCAATCCAGAGGCACCGCACAACCTTGCAGAGACATGTCAACCAACAGCCCCACAATATCCAGGGCCTTAAGGAACTCAGGGTGCTTCTCATCCAACCCACCAAAGAATTGTTTAACAAAGCTGGGCTTCACTTGGCCTGTCGGTGCCTGTCAGCTGTATCCAAAGTCCAACAGACTAACCAAGCCCTATAGGACTCCTTCCTTAGCTTGATGGCTCCCTTCACCTCTGGTGTCCACCATCTGGTTCCAAGTTGCCACCAAGACAGACCCCAACCACCATGCAGCGACAGCTTGTGCAGCAGTCTCAAAAAATGGAGGTGGAGCATGGTCCATTTGGACTCAGTGTCCCCGCCCTCATTCAGAATGCTGATGAATTTCAGCCAGAAGTGGGAATTGAAAACCTCACAGACTGAACCTTTGACCAGATGCTCCCAACGCATCTCGGTGGAGCAGGTCTGTCCAGCCTCCCCTGCCACCTGTTTCAACTCATCACCAGGTGGTGATCAGTTGACACCTCAGTTCTTTTACTCGTGAATGTCCAGAACATATGGCTGCAGATCTGATGATACCATTACAAAACTGACCTGCAACCTAGAGTGTCCTGGTGCCACGTGCGCTTATGCTCAAACATGCTGTTCATTATGGAAAAACTGTGGTGTGCACAGAAGTCCAATAACACAATACCGCTCGGGTTCAGATCAGGCAGGCTGTTCCTCCCAGTCACACCAGTAAGGCGGCAGAGTCACCAGATGGAGCACCCTCCGCCCACCCCACACTTTACCGAAACCGTACGGAGAGAGTGAAAGTACTGTCTGTACGACTACACTAAGAAAAAAATGCAGTTTAAGCTAAAAGAGCGTGTCAACAAAATGACTGAACGCTTACAACAGCTCCACACATGGCAGACACAAAGTTTCCCAGGCAGACACTCACAGCTGTTGAAAGTTTTGCAACACACACACACACACACACCTACACGCACACACACAGATGTTTTTCAATGCTCCCGTGCGTTTCTCATTTGTATGGCTCTTGTAGAACAGATGCAGCCAAAGCCCCAGGGCAACAAGGTCTCAACCATACCCCCGGCTGTGCTTGTGTTTGTGTGTGTGTGTGTGTGTGTGTGTTAAAGAGTGAGCAAGGCTGCATGCCGACATGTCTCAGGGAGTATGAATTTAGGCTGTATTTGAGTTGTGAATGTGGCGTATTGTGCATGGGCATAGACATCAGTGTGTATGTGTGTCCTGTTCTGTCTGTCATAGATAAGACTCAGTGGGGCGTAGCAGAGATCCAGGAGAGCCACTGACAGCCAGTGCCCTGTGGACGCCATGCAGAGTGAGTGTATGGGTTGTGTGTGCGAGTTCCCCAGGAATATGGCCACATTTTTCTAAGTCTCCCTTGGTGGTCATAAAGCTGATTGTAGTCCAAGAATTAGACCTAGCAGTGCCACTGCAATGTGTAAGGGTCTCTGAGTGTGTGTGTGTGTGTGTGTGTGTGTGTTTGTCTGCATACTGTATATGTGTGTTTGTCCACAGAGCTTTCTGTTGCCCAAAGCTCATTCCCAGCATCTTCTGTGTGTCTGTTGCCTGATAAGGAAATCAATAGGAGAGTGGACAGCTCAGCTGTATGTGTCAGATCTCCAGAAGCCCGCTGAAGCTGTGAACTCCCACTGGGTGTGAACACAACACTACCTTCAATTTAAAAAAAAATAACTGTTGGAAAGTATGTTTGGCTTCCATGTGAGGAGTTTTGTTCCAAAATGAGATGTCAAACACTCATACAAAAGTCTGCTTCCAAAGAAGTTGTTTGCGATGATATTTGCACAAATGATGCCGCCGTCTTGACGACTTAACTTATCTAAAGGCACGGCGCATTCTGTAAACAAACCTGGCATTAATTTTAGATGGTTTACGCACTCAAGATATTAGCGAGGCTTTCGATGTGAGGCATCTCTATGAATAATTGAGCGCTAAGAGCTGCATGAAGTTTGACATAAAACACAAGATGTCAGTACAACCAGAGACAGAAAATACAACAAGGTAATGAGAAACTAAAAGAGCCAAACTGTGAAATAAAATCCAGTCACCGTGAGTGATGAAAGTCTGATTTTTTTTTTTTTTGGTCAAAGTATTTTAAAGCCAGAAGTGATTTCAGTAGTTCTGGAAAAGGGGAATCAAGTTATCTCAGCAGAGGTGTCACGGTACTGTGGCCAAATTTAAAAGGGTCATCACCTACAGCAGCTTTTACTCGTGTAATTTGATCTTTTTTTCAACATAAAAATATGTGACAGATTACTAGAACATGGATTGCAGAGGAGCTGCAAATAAATACACTCTTTAACAGTTCATGATACTTTCACAAGTTTTGTAAAGATTAGCTCCCCGAGGAGAGAGAGAGTGTGAAAATTGTGCAAACTTGTTTATGTGCCTGCATCGGGGAGTAGGTGTGTGTGTGTGTGTGTGTGTGTGTGTGCGTGCATGTGCGTGGAATGAGAAGGGAAGCTTAAGCCAGTGTACACTCCACCTGCCTCTTTAACCAGGTTCTTAGGGCTTGCCTCAGGGTGTGTGTGTGTGTGTGTGTGTGTGTATAAGAGAGTGGACACTTCACACAGAATTTCTGAAGAGAAATATAAGTAATGCATGAACATGTTCGGTGAATAACAGACAAGAAGGACTGCAGGTGAGAAAAGGAACGAATCGGACAGAGAAAGGAAGTAAGAAGAGGGTCAGCTAGAAGTGAGGGAAGCGGGGAGGAGAGGATGCAGTGAGGGTGAAAAGTTGAAATGAGAAATGGGACTGCGCCAGATGAAGGAAGTGCTTACAGCAGAGCAAAAGGAAGGGAGAAGACAACAGAAAAAGATGAGCAAGTAAAAATGTCGGAATTTTACAGATTTGACTTGGATGGCTGCTAGTAGAGTTCAATTATCTCTGCAATGAGGAGTCAGGACAACGGCTTCACTCCCATCAGCTGGCTATAGTAAAGACACGTCTGCTAACAGTGTCCTGCTGTTTTGGTTTTGCTGGCAGATTTTGGAGGAATTCTCACTTCATTCAAAAATAATTTGAGAAATTTTCGTGAAATTAAGTAAATCTGTGTCTTGGTCTCTTTCTTGTTGTTGTTTCTCAGCTTCCTTCGACTTCTCCCCAGCAGCTTAACCAAGCAGGTAGAGGTTGACTGTCTTGTCTGTGGACACTTTGACTGGACTGATACCATAATGTGGCAAATTCTGGTGCACCAAAATTAAAATCAGAGGCTGTGTCTACACTCGTAGTTGTGAATATTATTAAAAGACATGAGATGTTCCACTCATTCCTTTCTTATCCCTGCTGACAGTATTACGTGAGACCTTGTCAGAGAGAGTCCATACTACATGAAAATCCATCACAGTCAGTGGCTGGTCTGAGAGGTACTGATGGTGCAGTCTATCCTTATTTAATCCGATTCAATTTTATTTATATGGCGCCAAATCACCACAAACAGTCGCTTCAAGGCGCTTTGGATTGTAGGTAAAGACCCTCCAGTAATACAGAGAGAACCCAACAGTCAAAACGACCGCCTATGAGCAGCACTTGGCAACAGTGGGAAGGAAAAACTCCCTTTAAACAGGAAGAACCCTCCAGCAGAACCAGGCTCAGGGAGGGGCAGCCGTCTGCTGACACCGGCAGATTTCCATAGTTCAATATTTTACTCTTTTAGAACAAAATGTCGAAAAAGATCACAGCTGCAAAACGGCACAAAGTCAACATATTAAAATGCTGAAACCGAGCCTTTTTTTTTTTTAATACGTGCTCATTATATGAACACACTGGCCCAGGGCCATCCCCCCCACCCCTTCACCCCCCCCCCCCCCCCCCCCCCCCCCCCCCCCCCCCCTCCTATATAAAAACCCCCCCCCCCCCCCCCCCCCCCAAACCTCGATTTCCCCCTCTCCCCCCCCAAAAAAAAAACATAA
>VUQK01015386.1:2411-14216 GCA_015106715.1 Bujurquina vittata
GCCCTCATCAAGTCCTACATGTGTGAGCGGCTCACACATGTAGGACTTGATGAGGGCCAGAAAGAACTCATCTTGGTCAGAACGACCCTCGTAAACCTCCAAAATTATGTCCAATACACGATTAGGGTCTAGGTTGAAACATCCTACAAGAAAAACAAACAAGAAGACTAAGCAGGCAACGAAGAACAACAACAACAACAAAAAAAACAGATAATCCGGAAACTGTGCCGCTATAACGCAAAGATATCAGAACAGCAGAGCCACTGGTGCATCTTACTGTAAAATACAAGTTCAGGTTTTGGTTACCTCTGTATTCGTGCATTTAAAGTTCTGAATGAACAACCGTATAAAAGAGCCAAGGCTGAATCTTGCAAGTGACCAGTAAAGCAGTATCAAATGAACTGCCTTGTAATACTATTCCTTTGTACATTCTCAGACTGATCAAATCAAATACTGTCAATTTATTATAAACTAAAGTAACTCCAACATAGCCAAGTGTCAGTTTAAATTCATTTCTCTATCCAGACTCACATGTAGCCGAGACATTGAAGGAATTTAATAAAAAGGTAATGACTTTATAAAGTCAGGCCAATAAAACTGATGCTGAACACAAAGATTACACCATAACTGAATCGTAGTCTGCTAACACAGAAGATCTATACAGTAAAATCAACTGTTTCAAAACGGGCAACCAAGATTAGTGTCACCAATTCCAATAAAGAGCTATGAGGCTGAATGATGGCTGGAAACGTTATTTTGCAGAGCATGCTACACTGAAGCAGACCTTCGATCTTTTGAATTTAAAATGTAATTTCTTTATCCTTTAATCCTATTAGACAACTGGAAAACGTAATTCCTCTGGCCATGGCAATCAGTGACACAGAGGGATAAAAACACGCTCAACAAGTGTGTAGATGATGACAGCAGCACCACACATGATGCAATGACAATGAAAAGGACATTTGGTACCTATGAGGGACTTGATGCTCTCCAGAACAATGTGGCTGGTGATATTGCCCGATAGGTCTTGGCCTAGCTCAGTGATTAGTTTGGCATAGCCCTCATTCTCCTCCCTTAGCAGGTTAAACTTCTGCTGCTTGTAACTAAAAAGAAAAAAAAGTTACACAAATACTGCAATGATTTATCAAGCGTCTTATCCATTTGCATGTGACTACATCTTTATTACACTGTATACTATTCTTACAATAGTTTAGTCTTGATTTTAACAATCTTCTGATTGAACTGATGGGCTTGTTTTATAAGTCCGAGGGATTCAAGGGTTTCTGGGTCCAGCCTCTCTTTCAAAATGGCCTCGGGGAGAAAAATCTGGGGGAGGGGAGCATGTAATTAGTTCATCAACTATTAAAAAAAAAAAGGGAAAAAAAAGAGAGAAAGCAAAAGAAAGAAATACTTACCAAACATGCTCCGACCAGCTGTGTGTAATGATCACGTTTGTTTTTTTCTTCCAGTGCACTTGTCTCTAAATCTGTAAAAGACAAACAAAATAACACATATTGCATTATCTGATAACATAAAGTACAATATATTCCAAAAAAGAAAGAAAGAAAATCAAAACCACAAAAGTTACCTAGTATACTGAACACATCTGCTAAAATTGATGGCATGTCTTCTCGGAGTTCCTGAAAACAAAATAAACCGAGAGATAAGTGAAACTGTTTAGGCCTCGAAAAACCTAATTTTACAAGGTGCATTTTTTGTTGTTCGTGTTTGAAAAACATCATCGTATCTTTAAACAGACATGCAATAACACTGAACAAATTATGTGACAAAATAAAATGCTAATGGGTAAACACCTGCCATTTGGTTATTATACACACAATGGATGTACTGCTGTGATTTAAATAATGTTAAACCATTAGATTAAAAAAAAAAATAGATGCAAAAGCAACAAGCAAAAAACACATGTACCATCATGTCCCCAAGGACGCTGGTGACAAGATCCAACTTGAGGTTCCCCTGTACAACTTGCCAGCAGAGCTCATATAAGGCAGTCTGTATGTCTGCAGGGGTAAACAGACAAGAACACAAAGCAAGTTTTATCTAATATTGAATAATAAAACAATAATTGGGAAATACGTCATGATACAAACTGAAACATATCTAACATATCAAAGATTCAGTCTCTGACGAATGCAAAATATGCTCATAATCCCCCCTCCCATTGTTGAATAATGGCCAGGAAACTGTTTTACTGAAAAAACTGTGTGAATAAACTCTGATCTTTTTGCATATACCATCACTTTATTATAGACTGTTTGACATAGCAGTGTTATGTTAAATTTTGTGACAGTTGCCAGCATATGCCAAGCATAAACCTTTACATGGTGACTTTTTACGTGCACTTGGCTGCTCAGTTCTACACAAGCCATTAATGAATTTCTACGTGAATAGTTTCATGTTTAAATTAAACATCGCTTGTGAACTTTATTTAAGACTATGAGATTTTCACTTATTTGAATCTACCTTTGGTGCATAATTTTGCATTCTTTTTGCAAACTACACCAATTCCTATGGTCAACATGAGTGTATAGGGAAAGATAAAAAAATACAGTGATTGATACATACAAGAACAGTATTAAAGGAAAAAGGGTCACACTCAACTCACCTCTAATATCACTTCCATGATCTGCTTTCTCCGTCAGGTCTTTGCAGAGCTGTACACTATGAATAAAGAGAATTTTGTTTTTGGACTAGAGTACATAAATATGACGAAGAAATTAACTAACATTGATGAAAAACAAAATCAGTTTGTTCAGTGCCGACAATTACAACACAACATTCTTGTAACATCTTGATCACTTCCAGGCAAGTCTTCTTTCCTCCAAGTAATATTTCCAATTCCCATAACACTACTCCTTTATTTACTCCTTCATCCAGAGTGTCAACATGAAGATTGTCTTAGGCTTATCCCAACAAATTTAAAGCTACTGTCACATTATCAATGTAGTAACTCAAGAAATAGCTACATCATTACTGCAGTAATGATTATATAGGCTGAAACTGCTGTGACTTAACTGTGTGCATGCATCACTATAACAAGAGCGCTGGCTTATATGTTTGATGGACTGATTTCTGTCTGGATGTTTGGGCAGGACAACATCTACCCTTTTCTGTTACGAAACACTTACATAGATTAGTATCTAGATTGTATTTTTTGAGTGCCGTGTTTTTCGCTCTTATGATGACCGTCTCTAGTCCAATAGATATACCTCAGCCGATGGATCGAAAGACTTAACAGTTCTCCCAGTTGACAGCTTGACTGGTCTTAAAGACGAGGCAATGACAAAGGCAGACTAATCAAGCATGTTTTGTCATCCACATTCCATTCATTAAAAAGTACAATGACATACACCAGAACACACTAGCTGCTTTCCTCTTTCACAGATCCAGTGTGGTTAGAGATAGCAGCCCATCAGTTGCTAGACACGCGGAAAAAGAAGTGCAAATGTGCATCAAAAAGTCAGTTATAGCAAGCAGACACCTTGGACTGTCAGAGCCCTAAGGTCAAAAGTGGCAAACCTGTGAAGGATTGAAGCTAATCAATAAACTATTAATTTTAATGATTTAATGCCTATGTGAACTTTAACATATATATTTCTCTATGCAAGCTCAAGTTGTTTAGAAAATCACCAAGGCTGGTGCCATCTGGAAGGTCTTGTTTTTAACTGTCTACCTGTGAATGAAGACTTCGAGGTCGATCTTGGGCACCTCAGCAACTGGAATCTTTTGTTGCATGTTATGTATATGATGTAATTCCACATAGATAGGTTTTGACTATAATAAACCTGCCCTGAGAAAAGACTATGTGTGTACTCATCTCATGCCCAATGCTTGATGCTGGACATGGGCTCAGGCCACCAAAGTCAACCTGTAATCTGTTTGGAAGTGGCTTTTATTATATTATATTAAATTAAGAAAAAGACTCCTCATTTCCCTTGTCTTTTCATTCTGTCAATCAAAGATCACGCAAAAACCTAAAACAAGGAAAAAAACCTTCAGCTGCTATTTGAATAATGACACTGACACACCATTTTTACTAATTTAAGCTAAACCCTGGCCTCTCCGAGTCTGTTTATTACAGTTTCAGTGGCACAACTGAATGCTATTAAAAACATGCAGGTCCAAATGCACACGATGTTTAATATGAATGCATTATGAGCTAAAAATATTGGTTAAGTAATAACAGTGTGATAGTTTCATTATCAGCATGAAAATTACCTTTTCATTCGCTGCCTGCCACCGAGATGTCACAACACAGGATGGCATCCCACTGTGCTGCCAAATCACACTCACACTGTAATGTATTTAGCTTTGGTATAATGAGTCATTTGTCTTGATGGGAACACTTTAATAGTTAACCCTTAGTTGCAACTGGCTTGTACAATTTTCAGTTTAAGCGCTATCGGATATTAACGCAAGCTAGCAGAGTATCTCACTGCAGGTCTTTTATTTATTTATTTTTTTTTTACATATGCAAGGCCTTCAGCACCTAATCGGTGCTAGTACTGTGGATGAGCCTATTGTGTCTCAGCTCGTACGTGACTGGAGCGCTCGACATTAATGCGTGAAATTGTTACTGACACAATGTTTTTATTTTGTTTGGTTTTAAGATAACAATTTTAAGATAGCAGCCGCTATACATCAAGATGCTGGGAGAGTCTTTCATGTGCTGAAATTACTGAATTTAACATGTAACGTTACTGGTAAAGTTGACTCTTGTAGTCGAGATACCATTAGTTAGCCCCAAGCGCACAAATGTGCATCGACGTAGACCCTTGTCTCTAATCCACTGTATCTTCGCGAACATTACTTTATGGTAGCAGCTAACTTATCCAGGTGAAATTAACGTCAGCTAACAGGGTATAATGTTAGCTGTAGCTAAGTTCACATTATGACTAAAGTCTCCATCTCCTGAAAAAATATGGTCAAATAAGACGTTTTAATAATCCGAATCGTTAGGTATCGTCATTTTTCCAGACGTCCTCGCCTTAAGCATTAAAGCATATAAGAAGGAATTCGACACCACAATTACCGTCGCTAACCATTACAGCTAACTTGCTATAACATTATGTCAATATCCGTTGTTTTCCCTCCACAGGATTATTTACTGCTGAGTTTATTACAGATTGCTCAAAGTGGTTTTCTCGTCAACTGCCTCTCGGTTGTCTGCTGGAAGTTGACGACTGTCAATTCTTTGAACTCTGGAAGTAAATTTACTCCAGTTTACTGGCTAGTAGTGCGATATCGAAGCAATAGAAGAAGATGCTAGCTCGCTTAGCTTTGAGAGCCATCGTGTTTACACATTAACGATTAGCCTAATGGGTGCGTAAGCAGCTTGACTGCTAGAAGGCACCGTTTGGTTGCACGGTGATGTTAAAAGTAACTCTCCATTTCACAAGTCTACCAATTTAATTGTGTTCAATATTGAGCTACAACTACAAAATGTGTACTTTTTTAAAAAAAATAAGTGACGCCTATAACCACTTCATATTTTAGCTTCCTTGCTAAAGCTAACACACCCAAAGACCGGCCTTATATTTGAATGCTAGCTATGTTATTTTTTGACATTTTTTATAAACAAGCAACCGGTAAACTCATGCAAAATTGAAATTCGGATGCACTCACAACTCATGTTTCCCTGATTTTTCCCAGTTTTTGATCCATTCACCAGGAAGGGTAAGTGTCGCCATCTTCCATGCACACAGCCCGGATGTCTAGTTTCTCATCATCATGGCACACACAGGGTCAAATGTGGTGGTTAGCAGCCGCTGCTAGCTCGCTGTTGCATTGTGGGACATCGAGAGCCGTGTACCTGAGGTTTTCATAAAAGTCTGGCGAACTCTGTTCTGTTTGTAATGGTCCTCTAGTCTTTGAAGTGTTTAACTTTTTTAGTTAAGAAAAAATCACGGGGCCCTTAAACAGCCCAATTTGCCCCATTCAGAGAAACATCCACACTTACTCATGTGTTCATGTTCTTTGTGTGTATATATGTCCACTTAATGTTCAAAAGAGACATTCAAATGGATATGGTGTAATATATATTGTGAATATGTAATACACATTGTATTGTTGTTGTTGAATGTAAAAAAATAAAAATTAAGAGCTACCTGAACAGAGCAATTATAGCACAGCTATGATTTCTCTCCAGTGTACTTGTTTCATCAGTAAAAGCCAGTTACTGTTAGATTATACAATGTGTTGTAATGCCATATCAAATCATATTTATTGCCATGTTATTAAAATCATCACACAGTTGAAGAGGGTTTATTCTGTTCATGTTACATCTCCAGACATAAATACAAACAGTAAAGGATGCAATGGGCACTTTGTAAATAGAATATAAACACAAATTTAATATACGTAAATATTTAAATATGTATAAACGTACAGATGTTTGCACATTTTCAGCAGTTTGATGCAAAACAGAAATGCTCCAAAATGACATGAGTCGCGTCAATTTTCAGGCAAGTCTAATATGTTTTTCTCATTTGCCTAACAGGAATAGTTATTATGTATGTGTTAATGTTTACGACCAGATGATCTGCTTCTCCAGATTATAGTGACAGTCTGAGGAAATTAGGTATTCATTTTCAGCTACAATATGATTACATCTTCTTCCATAAAGTCTAAATTTGCCAGCCAGGCCAATACATAGAGGAAATACCAGAACAATCCACAGTAAAACAAACAAAATGCACTGCATGTGCACATACAAATAAGTAGATTAATGTCAAAGACTTAGATTCTTTTTCTTTGACCGTTCCCGAAAATTTCACACAAAAAGAAACAGTAAATATAAAATGAGCACCAATTCACAATATATTACACATTTGTAATTGTATAATATACAATTCTGATACTATCATTGTTGGCTAAAGAATTTAGAAGCTTTGTAATTTAGAATATTTCTATAACTCTTATACACACAACAGTCGCAAACCAACCAAACTGGCTGTTTGAAAAACTATTTCTGCACACCTGCAAATAGGAAAAACCAAAAACAAACAAACACATCTTTCTTAACCATTTTAAAAATCCTTTCTTTTAAAGATTGCAATCATGACATGTCTCTAAGATTAGATATTACTAGATACTATACAGTGGAAAAAAATAGTCAATATATAGGAGAGATTATATATTTGAGGTTGAGTCAAAATTTTACAACATTGTGAATTCTCCCAATATTAAAAAATAATTTTAGATGCAGCCTCAATTTGTCAAATTACTACATCTGAGCAATGGGTTACGTTTGCACCCATTCATTACAGAGAGATGAAAAGAAAATACAGCTGGGCACATCTATAGTAACATAATCATTTCCTTTAAAAAGGATCATTTCAATCTCTATGTGAAATAACATGATTAATAGAAACCATTAATTTACATTTGATTGTCATTACAAAATATCTATAAATCAAAATTATCTATAAGGTATAAAAGCAGAACACATGTCTCTAAAAAATACCATCACAAAGAAATCTGAGAATGCTGTATATATAACTTGTGGCAAGGCCTTTAAACAGTATGACACGCCAGTTCACATTATACTTTACTGTGTACATGTTTTGATATATGGCTACATGCCATGCCAGAATCTACAGTTTAAAAGTTCAGAAGGTGAACACAATATCACTGACACCTTTCCAATATAATGCAGTAGCCATTTAATAACTGCTGCCATTATGAAACATTATATGTTCAGTGTTTGTAGAGATTGCATCACAGAGGGGGTTCTTTTGAACCCAAGATCATTTCTCGAAGTAAAGCTGTAAAATTACCATTCAGCTGAATCACCGCCTCTGTGACAAAGTGCAGAGTCATTATAGTGTCCAACAATAACTAAACACTACAAGCATCAGAACAGCAGTGTTATTCTGTGAGGCTATTATGATTATATTTTCTGATCTTCATGAAATTGTGTTTACCCTCCCTGTATATTGGCCACTATGTATTTACAGACACTTTTTGTCTACTTAATTAAAGAGTTTAAAGGTATACATTATTCATTTGAATTTTGGCCTGTTATTGTCCCATCACCATGCGACTTCCACGCAATATCTGTACTGGTACCACTTCACACATTATAACAAGTCCAGCTACTGTAAGTGACAGCTGGCACTAAGTTGTTTTTAGGGACACTGAACAAAAACTGAATCATTTCTGCTGCAGTGTGACAAAAATCCGGTGTGCGAAAATAGCAGAAGAAAATTCAAATCCAACCTCAAGCACTCCTAAGTTTTAACAAAGTGTTAAAGAGGCAAACATTGGTGTCTCACAAGCCTATTGTAGTAGTCCATTTCATTCCACTCTCAATTGCAGAGAACAGCCATTCCACCGCCCAAGGATTTTGATGACACACTGTCCTTTTCAAATTAAAACATTGAAACATTGAGAACCTAAAGGCGAAAGAAAAAAAAGCAGTTTTAGGAATTCATAATCAAGTAATTAAAAAATACAATGCAATACAGATTTTAATCAATTGGCCATTACTAACAAGAGAATGGGCTTCTGCCAATTACAGAAACGCAGACTTATGTCAACCTATCATTACCTGGACTTACCTCCAGGCCTGCAACCACCATCATCCAAAACTAAGGGGAAAACTTACTCTAAGAAGTGGGCTATTCTTACCGAATCATCCATGATGGAAGATGGATCAAAGTAGTCTGGCTTCAGTTCGGTTCTTTCTCTGCGATTCTTTGATGCCGGCTAAAAAGTAACAGCTCAGTTAGAAGAATGCACCACATGATGAAATGAACGTATGACACACAAAAAAGGACCATTTTAACTTTGGAGTTTGGGGAAAAATAGTACATTAACTGTGATCATCAAATAATTGCAACTTACCCAAACAGGATATAAACAGGAACAATTACTGACACTACTTATGCTTTTTATGTATACAAATATGTATCAACATTAGATTTTTCTCTTTTTTTGAAGGACTGGCATAACTGGAACATTGAGGCATACTTTCTCGCACCATCTAAATATGGTTGTTTACACATTTGTGTAAGGCCCTGTCTGCTGGAATCTATTTTACTGGATTCAGATTATCCCAGAGAGATGATTAAATTCATCTGGACACAGCGTTTTCAGTGGGAGAAATGTTTCATTGCTCATCTAAGTGCCTTTGTCAATCTCAGACTTCAAACGAGACAGAAGTCGTCACGTTTCTCTTGGTGAAAATGCTACATCCAGATTACTTGAATCATCTTTCTGGGATTACCTAGATTATTAAGCATGCATCAAGACAAATATTCAAATTATTGTTTTTTTAATTACCAAATCAATGTCCATTGTGTCAAAATCCATGCCCTCATTGATGTCCTCTAAGCGGTCCTCTGATGACATCATCACATCCTCCACTATTGGCTCCTCATCATCCTCCATGAGCCCAGAGCCTCGACGACTGTGAAGAGTACAAAAAAATATATAAGATTTCAGTAGACATTTCACTTTTTGTCATACTGTAGATTGGCTGAAAGATCGGCAAACAACTGCTAATCGTTAAACTTCTTACATTGCTTGCTGCATGTGGTTCCTCATCTTGGCGTAGTGCATGCTAACCCGCTCTTGCTGCTGACGGGCTTCAGCTTGTTGTCTTTGTGTCAACATCCAAGTAACCTGGGTGCTGCGGAACAGAGTTCATTACTTCAAAATGCACAGTTTAATAAAAGTATCTCTACATACTGTAAACAACTGCATCTTCTACAGATATACATATTGCAAGGTAAGGTCTTTTTTTTTTTTAAATACTTGTAATCAATTGCAGCCTGGTGTTGATGGTGTGGCTGCTGCTGTGGCGGTACAGGCTGATGGGTATGCTGCTCTGCTGGCATGGTAAATGTTGCTGTGTAGCTGTCCTCTGGCCTCATTTTCTTTGGATCCCTCAGTACAGTGGAAGTTAGGTGGGGTGAATGCATCATCACTGGGGTTTGTACATTCTGCTCACGGTTCATCCAAACCGCATCACTGCTGCTACAGCTGTTCTCTTCTGCCAGAGAAAATGATTTATTACACTCCTTGAATTTTACTGCACTCATGCAGTGGCCATAATAATGTGTGAGCTGTTTGATTTATTATTAAAGTGGCAGGAGGTGATGAGATTAACATGAAACAGTTTACAGGAGGATCCTAGAAGAAATACATGTTGCCTAGTGGCACATATGCTTGCGTCTATGAGTGACAGTTTGAAGGCAAAACACCATATTCATATTTATGACTGGGTATTTGCCTACAAAAAGACCTACAGTATATTTAACAGCTAATCAGAAACACAACGTATTTAAATCTAAGAGAGACTTCAAAAGATAAGCAAACAAACTGCCTTGTTATTCGTGGCATGCAATGATGATATGATCAAACTAACCAGCAGCTGTTTTGGTGCAGATGAACTCATGTGGCAGATCAGTTGCTGTGGTACATAAAATAAATGGTCTACCAACAAATATCAGGATTGCTGACCTTCGGGCAATTTCCTTTTGCTAGCAGTGGGTGGTTTGGACTTCTTGCTCCTGATGGTGGACCCTCGACTGCTGATCCCACTAATTACAGACATGGTGTCATCGTCCGCTCCAGCCTGCAGTGAATTTCTGTATGCGATGAGGGGCAGCCAGCAGTCCTCTCTCTGCAGGGCCATCTGAAATGTCATGAATCGCTCCAAGTACATGTGGCTGTAGAAGGTAAAATGACAACATTAATCTTTTTAGAGTTCCTCATAATTTTCATGCTCGCATTACAGACTGTGCCTCAAACTTACACTGTTCTCTTGTCCTGTCGAATTAGTTTGCTAGAGAACTCACTCAGGATATCCAAAAACGCTAAATTAAGCGGTGGACTTCCTTCTCCTTGGGGACTAGGCTCTTTAAAGGCAAACTCAATCCCATCCCTAAAACAAACACGAGATATAACATATTAAAGTGTTCGTTCATTACAGCAAATGATTATTGGTTTAGGGAAATCACTTACTTATGTAGCATGGCAATAGCCTCCCTGGTCTTCAGCTGATCCAAACCAAATGTCAGTGAGAAGCGACGGGCAAGCTCTTTAATGCCGCAGAAAGCTGATGACGAGCGGTCAAAGTTGAAGCCAAGTTCAGACAACATCTCATTGAACAACTGCAAAAGAGAACAAGTTGTTTCACGTCCTGTGAGGTCAGAATTTTATAGTTATAAGCATCTGTGATCTCCAGTAACTTAAGTTAGACTTAACATGAAGGAAGGCCTTGAGAAACAGTTTGCTATAGTGATGCCTTTTAGGTTAAAATGCAACTAATACATTTTGGGGTTGACTCCTCTATTTGGTGAGCTCTCATGATTTGGGAATGTCTGAAAAAGCTTAGCTTTTTGGCAAGCCTTTGGCCGTATGATGCGCTATCTGCTAAAGGATGGTGCTGTGTGTTTTGGCTCTACTACAGGTCTCAAAGACAGCCTAGCTGCTTGCTGATAATGCAGAGGCATAAGGTGCTTCCTTATGTGTTATACCATTCATCCGTATCTCCTCAACAACTATTTCTGCACGGTAGCAAACCTGGTCTCATCATAGTAATTTCAACAATATCCAACTATTTCATGGGTCATACCTTTTGCAGGCTCAATATGAGAGTCTTTGCACACTGGATTTTGTCAATTTGTCTCGTCTTGCTCATTGTTTCCTTGATGATATCACCATAATCGTTGTAATACTGAGGAGAAACAGAAGAAATACTGTCAACAAAAACAGCTGGGCTGGACGATTTCATTATAACTTCTAGAGCAGGGGTAGCCAACTCCAGGCCTCGAG
>VUQK01015388.1:0-12112 GCA_015106715.1 Bujurquina vittata
TATATATATATATATATATATATATATATATATATATATATATATATATATATATATATATAGTCCTTTTTATTATTTTTATTTTTATTTATTTTTTTGGCAGCTCTGCATGAGTTCTGGCAGCTGGAAGAACAATTACTGGATACCCATCGGCAGCTCAGATGTAAATAAGAGTGAGCTGGTGCCTCAGCTGTCAGATACAGCACAACAGAGACAAGATCAGGCTTCAGTTTATTGCAAAAATTATGTAATATTAAACATTTATCTAATCTTGCACTGAGTCCCAGTAATGAATGAATGAATGAATGAATGAATTAATGAATGAATGAATGAATGAATGAATGAATCATAGATAGATAGATAGATAGATAGATAGATAGATAGATAGATAGATAGATAGATAGATAGATAGATAGATAGATAGATAGATAGATAGATAGATAGATAGATAGATAGATACCATATTTTAAATCTGATTATTTGACTAGAAACTGTATCATTGTCTAATTTCTTGCCTACTGCTCCCTTAATTACAGATTTCACGTACATACTCACACACATATATATATATATGGAGAGACACAAACACACACACAAAGCTCCAGCTAGTGAGAAATAATGTTCACTCCTCATGCTGAGTGGCGATGAACAGAGCTGTTTTAGGCTCACATAAAAAATTCAGAACTCTCTCTTAGCAACATTTGCCCTACATAAAGAATACACACATGCTCACACACACGTCATAGTATCATTTATGCTGTACACATGTGAGCAGAAATGAAAATGCACGTTTGGAGACAACCCAGGTACACTTCATGATATCAGCCTCAATCATTTAATGTCTAAGCAGCAAGACATTAAAAAAAGGCTATTACACACTAAATCCCTCATATAATGTTTATATATTGATTCCATCAATTGAAAATTTTATTGGCATCTTTTTATCAACTGGAGGAGTTTGGACAATTTATTTGTTACTTTTAATTCATATAGTGGATGTGTAAAATTTCAGGATCACTGTAGCCAATAAAATCAGTTTATCAAAAAGCCAGCTGTGTGATCATGCTTGTATTTCTGCATGTATTCCCCTTTAACTGCTGTGTGCATGCTTTTCCATTTTCAGTAAATCTGTGCATGCATCTAGGCAAGGCATTTGAATGCATGTGTCCTTGAAGAAAAAAAGACCCATCTCCACAACAAGCAGGTCAACACCTCAGCTCAACCATTCATTTTCATTAGACACTAATGACAGGAGTGGAGGGGTAGATGTGCCAGAGAGAATTAAAAGTATATAGTTAGGCTCCCTGTGGACTGACTATCAAACCACTATCTCCTGTCATCAAGCATAAAACTCCCTCTGCTCAATTACATAATCCTTCCACATCTATATACTACTAGCAACTGTCAAGTAGCGGTGGCCAGTTGTTCACTATTTATTGAGCGTTTCTACTATGTATTTATGATATGGATGTACGAGAGGTCTGAGCAACAAAACAGAGAATAAAAGAATGTTTCCATCTTGAGACTTTAGCTCATCTTAGTGTTGCCCTCTCAATGTGGGTTGCAACACCTCTGCCAAGTCAGCTCTATCTGAAAAGCATTTAGGGCACCTGTTCATCATGGCATTATCCACATCTTTATACCGAGAGTGCTCCTCCAATTCCAGTTAGCGTTAAACCAACTCCAGAAACAGGACCATCCTTGCTGCCTTCACCACAGTCTTTCATTCTGCAAAGTATCTAGGTCAGTCGATGTACAAAACCAAACTGTGGCCATGTGTGGTCAAGTGGTGAGAAGTGAAGAAGCTTTATGACTAAGGTAGCAGTCTGGCCAAAAAATTTTAGACCAGAGTGGTCTGAAATCAGTCTCCACTCATTATGTTGAAAAAAATGATAATCAAAAACTACAAAGTTTAGCTGGTAAAGGTACAGTAAAAGCTGCCAAATGAGGACAAACTCTAAGGATTTTTTCTTGTTTCACAGATGCTTCAGAGTATAATCAAAGAAACAGATCAATAGCAAAAGAACGGAAGCAACATCACATGCAACTGAAAAGCTGAAAAGACCTCAAGTCAATATCTGATGCACAAATCAGGATGCAACTAGTTTTCTATGCATTTGCATATTACTGTATGCTACTGTACCATGCTGAAATTAAATTTAATGACAGACTTCTTCCACGGTCTCCACAGAATGAACTGACTAAACTAGACACATGCATCCATCCATCTCCATTATGCTCAACATTTGGCCTGTTTAATGAACAATCTAGCCTCAGAGTCTGACATCTTACTTTTTGGAAGTTCCTAAATAACAAAGCAGTCCTTCCTGCTGCAAACATTTAACCACACCACATCCAGCAAGTCTTCACCCACACTGGCAGTAATATTGCTTTACACGCTGTGAGCGCCATAAAAGACCGTCAATCCATGACACCATGCTAAGCGTATCTTTTCCGTGGTGTGCAGAGGCTATTGCAAATAGAACAGCTTTTGCTGATGGCTGAAGAGAATGAAATGAAGACATTCACTCTATGGTTGAGTCATCCACAAGTAAGATGAGAAAATTATCACTTCACTGGTACATCTGAGAGACTGAAGTAAAACAGGCCACTGTTGCTGTATATGTTTAATCAATTTGCAGGTCACTGTAAGTTAAAAACCAACAGTGCTTACATATTAAGCACTGGCTTTTGTTTACGCATGCTGTAACGTATACAGCATGTTTAACAATAACACAGATCAGAAAAATCCAGCTTTTAGGCAATGGCAGTGCCACCAGGGAACAGAATCCGCTCCTGGTGGTAGCAAAAGCAATTTTCTTTATTTGTAGGTTAATCTTAAATCTAGCTTTACTGTTTTTGTATAAATCAAACAAAACATTGTATCTAAATCAGCACACCCAAGGAGCAATGCACATAACCTTTTATATCTGTGTGCTACAATATAATGTAAGTGTCAAAGTTTCTCTAAGAAACTATAACTCAATTCTCAAAGCAAACACAAGTTATCTTGCCTGCAGATTATTATTATTTCATTAAACTGTTTAATGGCTTAGCAGTACTGTCTCAGCAGTGTGATCCCTAACCCTCTCCCAATTCTCTAATGTAGTAGCAGAACAAGTAGGGAAATACACCAGTACAGTGGTTTAAAAGCATGGGCTTCCTTTAAAAAAAAAAGTAATAAGAATGCCACTTAAAAAACATCCAACATATGCAATAAAAAATTATGATTCTACACTTGATTTCATGTATGTTGTGAGAGGAAAATTGCATGTACTCTCAGTGTTCTCATTAAGCTTATGTAGCATCTCAATCCTAAGCATCCTAAGCATCCTCAATCCTAGCTCATCGTTGAGTAAATTGATGCAAGAGAGACACACATGCTTACACTCTCCCTCACACATGCAGACTAAAAATAGCAGCTGCCTTACCTTTCTGTACACTATCATGTTGGGGGACTCATCTGCTACCCCATTGGTCCCCTGCCCACTGCTGTTGGTCTGTGCCATGATCCAGCTAGTAAATCTGCCAGAGGAAATGTCAGGTGCTCCTGTTGTGGACAGAATGGATATTTTGGCTCATCAGAAAAACAATGAAGCCTGAACGTGACTTGTAATTACCTTTGCCAAGAAGAGAGCAATTTACAGGCTTGTGGTCTGCATCATGTTTCAGTGTATTTGATACTTCAAAAGGGAACAGCTGTTCAGAGCTCCAATTTGGGTACATGTTTTGACATTTCACAAGGTCTCGACAAGGACATTTTTAAGAAAAAGGTGATTGCTTTAAAACAAAGTGTGGTTACTGGAGCAGTACACATTCCCAATGAATGGGGCAAAAGTTTAACTTGTAAAGCAGTGATAGGTAGATGGAAGGACTAACCTACTATCACTCTTTTCTCAGATGAATTCACAGGGCACCACTGTGTAAAACGATAATCACCTTTGACCGTTTGTTTACATCGGAGAGTTCTTTCACGCCCTACATGGCACATACTATGGATGCATCCTAAGGTTGCAATCGCAAGATAAGGTGGGATATAGCCCCGGACCTTGGCAGTGGTAAATGCAGTAAAACAACACACCGTCCCTGGAGGAGGTAGGCTACTCTACAATGCAGCCTGGATACGTGCATTGGGATAGAGCAGCCATAGTCAAAATGTGCAAGACTGTGCAAATGTAACGGATACGGTATGCACATTACAGCTTCATCATTCTTTCTTCCCCTTACGACACCCACACGACATCCTTAGGAGGTTTAGTCTGCAACACGAACAGCGAAGTCATGTAACCCGCTCTTAACATGAGGCCGTTGGCTCTACTATATTGTGCTTTTCTTACCACAACCCGCTGCCCGTCTCAGCACCTTGGACAGCTACCGCGAAACGCCCGCGTCCCTTATCTTCTTGAACGCCGCTTAAATACACAGAAAACACAGCGACGTCGGTCACGGGAGGAGAAGGGGGCGCTTACCTGAAAAAACACGCAGCCCGCTGTAGGACTCCTGAATCCTTGCAGGGATGGAAGCCTTGTCCTTTGCTTTCAGTATGTCAACTGGCAGACATAGGAATGCGAGGGGTATTCATTGGCAACGTGAGGAGGCAGACATTCGGTGGACACTTGGTGCTCTCTGTCTCAATCTCTCATCTCCTCTTCTCCAAGCGGTGCTCAGAATCACGGGCGCGCCACCACGGAGCGTCGAGAGCGCGCATCGATCTATGACCAATCGCGTGTGAGGAATAAATTACAACCCGTTTTGGAGACATACTGCTATTTTTTTTTTCAAGCTCAGATTGTACTGCAGCGAAATGCTCGTTCTGAAAGCTAGGTCAGGGCGACATAAACCGACGGCATATTAATATTTTAATAACCGAAATTTATAGCAAAGGTCATGAGAGTACACTACAATTTTCTGTGCTTAAGGAAGAACTCGTTTAATCTGTAATTAAAAAATAAAGCTCTGTTGTTTCAATTAGGCATGATGGTGTAGTCTGTAGCCTGAATTTAATATCTCTTCCTAAAGGTAATTATTAAGTATTATACTGCTTTGAAGTAGTCATATGCCTTTTGATACATCACAAATCTACTATACCATAAAGCCAAGCAATGTGCATTACATTGCTATTTATATTAAAGCATCTCTTATAATACTAAAGAAATACTCTAACAATTTTTCCCCTATTCTGTTACTTTTAATCACAAGAAATAAAATAAAGTTCGCCCACAGTTTTTAATTAACATCATTAACAATCAATTATCATGATTACCAGCCGATACTTGTGGTGAATCATCCTTTTTTTGGTTGCACTTGCGAACTCCATTCAGTACAAAAATAAGCTGTAAGATAAGCTTTTAAAACTAAAAGTCAAACAAATCTTGGCTAAATGTTTTCTTTGTTTTGTGTGAAACGGGTATAAGCAAACATCAAGGCCAGCTTCATTTTAAGTCACCATTCATTTTTTTACAATACCTTTGCTAAACTGTCTGTTCTCTCCAAAGACATAGATGAGTATTTCTCTCACTCAAATGAATAGCTGAGTGTAGGCAAATGATAAAAAGATATGACGTTTCACTCAAATTCATCGTTTGTATTTTATAACACTGCAAATGTAAGAACTGGGATATACCAGTAATGGATTTGCGTGATTGGGCTTGCCCAGTGCTGCAGTGATAATTAATAAATAAATGCAGTTTGTGACTTTGTGGTTGTAACAGTCCAGGCGTGAAAGATGACAGATGTGCCCTTTCTCCCAGTATACCATATGTAACTGTATGTTTATCTGTCTTCAATCCTCCCTCCTTTACTCTCACAGGAATCAGCCTCTCTACAAGGTTGGCCAAACATCCACTCTGCTCCCTGTTTTCCTGTGAGCTGCAGATTTGTAAAAAATGTGCCATAGTCATTGGTATGCTGCTATAGCAACTTTGTAGAGATAACAGGCGCCTCCAGATGACTGCTGTTGTGAATTGGTGCTATATAAGTAAAATTAAATTTGAAATTGAATTGAATAATAGGTTTCTAAGCCAAACACCAATGGATATTACAACCTAGGTTGATAATGAGGTAGCTGGTGTGATTTTATTATAGCTTTGCAATCCTTTCATTGCTTCTTTATCATGTCATGCACCCTAGATGCTTTAATTTGTTTTTGAGGAAGTTCATTTAGTTTAACTAGAGTGAGTTTTTAGAATTTCAGTTCTGTCTTGCCAAGCTTCAGACTCAGTTGATAAAGGTAATAACTTTTCAGTTGATAACTTTGGGATGGACTGGCATTTATTTAGCACTTTTTTAGTCTTACTGTACACTCAAAGCACTCAAACTACAAGTAACTTTCAACTCATTGGTGATTTAGAAAAAAATGTCTGGCAGTGCTGCAGGAAACTAAAGCTGCCTTTAACACTAATAAGAAGAAAATAGTTCTAGATAGATGAGGAAAAGATATATGCACACGTGCCATCATCTTCAAATGGTTGTGATCAGATAAACGGCATTGCTGAACAATCATGAAACTGAACGCATCAATTTCACATTGATATTAATCCAGGATTCAGTTCATGTGGGTTTATTTTTATTTTGTGCTTTATACAGTATGCTACTTTTAGGTCAAATCTGTGATTTAGATTCCTCTATACTCACCTTATTGAAATAACTTGAGCAGGACTAAAGTCAGATTTAGAAATGTTGGTGTTACATTAAGCCAATAATTACATCAGTTTTTTTTTAATTTGTTTGTTTTTTATAATCTATAAATAATTATCACTTTCATGTCCCCAGAATATCTAGAGAAACCCATTCCTGTTCTTATCTCAGCAATGGCCCCTTGTTTAGTTTCCCAGCAGACCTCTACTTCCCCTGCAGACTCACTCAGGGTGCTGCTGCAGTAAGCATTCATAAATCTTTATACTAGCTTCCAGTGGGTTTAGAAGGGATGTTGATGTGCTAATGTTAATTTATAGATCATTAAATGCTCAGAAAAAAAAATAATTTCTTTTATTTTCAACCAAAATATACACCACCACTCAAAATGTTTGGGGTCAACCAAAAATTTTCACATTTCATTAAAGGCATACTCACATTCATCAATTGTGAGTTGCAAAGTGGAAATAGTATTCACACTGACAAGGTTAGAAATAATGATTTTTATTAGTTGAAATAATAATCTTGTCCTTCAGACTTTGTTTTTGTCAAGAACAGCATTCTTTTCATCATTAAATAGTCCTTTTCATTCTAATGAACATAAATATATGGTTTTATTATCATTACACATGCACAGCAAAGCTGGATATGTACTAAAATGATGTGTCTATATGTGCTGCCATTAAATTTAACTTTCTTTTTTGATTTGCTTGAGTAATCTGGAGACATTTAATAGTGTCCCCTCTGTATACGATCACAATGGATTTAAAATTGAGTATTTATTGATAATGTGACTGCAGGTAGAAGTAGCAGGATGTATTCAGAAGTGTACAGGGTTATACTCTCTCCCCAAATTCAACCAAATGTTGCAAAACTAATTGGACAGCAATGCAGATAGAAAGAAAATAAATGGGATTCTCTTCAATGGCCATGCCAGTCTTCTCATCACAACCCAATAGAGCAGCAGAAAACCCACAAACCAGCAGTAACTGAAGGTGGCTGCAGTAAAGGCCTGGCAGCGGATCACAAAGAGGAACCCCAGCATTTGGTGATGTCCATGGGTTCTAGACTTGATGCAGTCACTGACTACAAAGAAATTTGATCCAAATATTAAAAACAATCCTCAGTCTCTGAAAATAGACTGTTTATTTAAAAATGGCTGTAATTGCTAAAAGGTTAATGCAAAACTTTTCTAAAACCTCCTGAATTAAAGCAGAAAGTCTGCACTTCACAATCACATCAAATGTTTGATTTAAAATCCAATAAAGGCAAAACTGGAAGAATTTTGTCCATCCAAAAACTATCGACCTAACTGTATTATGCAGAATGTCGACGGAATCATCTGAGAGGATGATAAATGCACCCCAAATGTAGCTGCTTTCAGATTTAAAATAAAGATTCAAGGGATATGATTTATGTGATACTGTAAATACAATGAACTGAGCATCACAGAAAAGTTAATACCTAAAAATTTCAGAAGATCACCCTATTTGACTAAAACTTGTGATGAATAACATACACGCACCTTCATGTCAAACGTATCCTCTAACAACAAACAAGCAAGTTGTTTAGTTGTCAAGTTAAACACTGAAAGCATACAAAGTTTTGTTAGATATGCCATAAAAAGCTGCAAAATATTAGTAAAGAAAGAATACATATGGTGTAGTGCTAGGTGTAAAAAGAGTTTATAAATATTTTTAATTACATTTACTAAGTGTATTCTTTACTTCTTGAAAGATGCGTTTTAAAAGCAGGAACCGTTCCCCGGTGAACGGTCCCTTTAAGTGGCTTGACTAAAGACCCCAATTCCCATAATGCACCAGTCGGTTCTTCAACAAAAACGCGGAAACAAAAGAGGTAATCAGTTTGTCAAAACAGATAACACCGAGTCGGCAGAAAGTGAGCGTAGTTGTCGCTGACAGCTGTTAACACCTATCTTCTGCCAGCCTCCCTGAAAGACTTTCCATGGCTCTGAAGAGAATACAGAAGGTAAAAAATAATCTTTTTCTAATAATTTCTTTAAGGTACAGGGTACAGGTCGGAGCGATGCGGAAACATCGCTGTAGCGTTAGCGAGTGAGTCATCTTACAGCATATTTGCTAACGTTATCAGTGTTTTAAATAAATGTTTTTTATTCTAACTGAATACTTGTAAATATTTTATTTACTATCTGTAAGTTATTTACGCCAGTACAAATACAAAATTTGCTAAACACTTCAACTTTTTAATCAGCCAGGCTTTTCTTTCTAGTATTTAAGTTGTGTTATTGTTGGGTGTTGTGTGCCTGTCGCGTTCTTTAAGAGGTTAGTGAACCTCTTCGGGAACAAGTAGGTGGAAATCTCCAGGACTTTTTTTTTATCTGTCATAAAGTCTTGTATGTTGTGCAGTCTTAAATGAACCTAAATCCAACGATGCTGCCGGTTGGACGGCGTGCTAAATTAACAGTAAGAACGTTGTCGTGTTTTTGTGAGTTTTAGCTGGTAGTTTGATAACGTTAGTATGTAATGTAACGCGTGTCTAATCAGTGCAAAAGCTGAAAAACTCTTAAACTGTTCATTTGTGCAGGAGTTAAATGACTTACAGCGGGACCCTCCAGCTTCATGCTCTGCTGGACCTGTTGGGGAAGACAGTAAGTGGCTTTTTAACTTTCTTATTTTTTTGTCGCATCTCAAATTAATATTTCTGCATCTTTCGGTCTGTGTTGAATTATATGCCAGATACCTGTGAGTACTCTCACATGTTGTTTCTCTATCTTTTTCCTTTAGTGTTTCACTGGCAAGCTACCATCACAGGACCGGTGAGCTTTTTCTGGATTAGTTTCCTGGACATTTTCTCTTTAAACCAAGCTGTTTCTGGATCTCTAGACAATAGTGTTTTATGTTGAGTTTACAGCCCTTTCTGTTCTTTATGGAGAGCACAGACTGGCACACTCTATCCCAATGCTATTCAGCGAAGGCCAGGTCATTATTGAGGTCATATATCGAATCCCTCTTACAATTTATTATCGATACACTGATGGCAAGAAGCGATATTTTTTTTTTGAAACGTGTAGGCAGTGGTGTGAGTTTGAGTGTGACTTTATAGAGTCACTTTTTCATGACTTGAGATGGAGGCACTTATGAAAGCAAGTCAATCAAAGGAGAGGGTGGGCTAACCAATTTTATTGATAGGTTAATTAAATAGGTTGTGTATATAGATGTGTATATAGATGATTATTGTGTTAATAATCTGACACCACATTGTAATAATGCCTGCTTTTTGCCTGTTTGTCTATTTTTTTATTTTTTTTCTGCTGTTAATCAGATATCATGATGTTATTTTCTTGCAGTGTAACAAATATAGCCAAATCATTATCTTTGGCAACATATTGTGATAGTATCACAAGTGACTGCACTCCTTTAATTGAGAAAGAAGTATTGAGCATAATTTTAAAGCAGTTTTCCGCTTTATTTCAGAATGACAGCCCATATCATGGAGGAGTTTTCTTCCTTTCTGTGCATTTCCCCACTGACTATCCCTTTAAACCACCAAAGGTATGAATATTTGTTCTTGAGATTGATTGATTGACTCAGAATCAATGCCACTATTGTCACTGTATTTAGTTTTTAAATGCAGCTATACTCAGAAAAGCAATGGTATTTTGGTAAATAAAAGTGACCAAACCACCTTTCAGAACTATAATTTTGTATATTTGTGCTTTTTTGTTGTTGTTGTTTTTTTGTAGGTTGCCTTCACAACAAAAATCTATCACCCAAACATAAACAGCAATGGTAGCATTTGCCTTGACATCTTGAGGTCACAGTGGTCACCTGCACTTACAGTATCAAAAGGTAACCAAATCCATGTCCACATATGTTTTGTTTTTTCAAAATGCGTATGCCTGTGATATATTTATATAAACTGTCCAAACCCCACTGTTTTTTAAGGACCCCTAAAACTGAAGCGTTTGGGAAAGCTGATGACCCCGTTTTAGTCTGAAAACTCTTGCAATTGCGTTTTTTTAGTGTGGACAGGCAGAATATGTGAAATGAATGTGCAGACACCCATGAACCCTGCCTCACTAGGTCTGGTCACTGGTCCCAGCATTACTATTCTGACTTACGCTTGCACGCTTGCAGTGTACCTAGTAGGCAGAGGCAACACGTTATTTAACAGCGTCTCAGCCAGCGCATACTTTGGATACAGTGAAAAGGGGCACAGCTCTGAAGTGTCTTAATCTTGCATTCTTTGTGATGGCCAGTAGAGACTTATGGTTGTATAGAAGATTATGGAGGGGAAAAACAGCCCTCGGTTCCCCTCCTTTGTGACCTCTGTAAACACTACTTTACAAGGCTGAGTTGCAAGTTTCAGGTCTAACTGAATAAAACATGAAGTTTTTTGAAAACTATGGTGAATATTAAGCTACAGAAAGGAAGATAAGCTGGGGTTTTATCATTGACATGCAGTTTATCAGTCAGATCCACCTTTCTGCAACAGCAGAAACTCTCAACTTGAAGCTTCACAAAGGGACTTCATTAACTAGTGGGTGACGTCATGGTGGTTATGAGCATTTTTATAGTCTATATTAGAAAACAAATCCACTGATTACTAGCAGTTGGCAATGATTACTAATTACAGGTATTACTGATTTTGTTTTCTGTGCTAGCAACTGCTGTCCAATTATATGCAGTATTGTGTTATGCTCCCTCCAAGCATACAGAGCATATCACATATATGTGAGGATAACATGTTTGCAGCGTTAGTTTGCAGTGTTATTTTAAATTGAGAATGTGTCAGTGTGGATGTAGCAAAACATTTTGGAGAGTAAACTACATCTGTTTTATTTTGAAGGCACAGGGACCCCCCCCCCCCTTTTTTTAATGAATCAACATATTTAACAGCAAATTGAGATGCTTGTTAAAGACATTACATGAGGTTAAAAATTCAAAGATGAGGATATTGCATTATAATGCATACAGTGAGGCAGTAAAGCCCCTTTGGTGAAGCAATTCACTGTCCTGTCACTAAATCTGGAGTCTTCCAAGTGAATGATTTTCAGCCCTTAGGAAAATGGGTAATAGGATTTTTTAGGGTTGATTATCCAGAGATTTAACCTCTGCACCCTGTGCACGTCTGTCACAAAAATGTGAAATTTCGTGTTTTACTGGAGGAGCAAACATTTACGTGGGGGTGGGGGTGAGAAAGGATTTTTAAAATATCTGTGATGAACGTAATGGCTGAAATACACTTTCTAAAGGCTTAAACTAACAGGATTTTGATATCAATGGCCATCAAATCAAAGCTTGTTCATTTGTATTTTAGATTAAAAAAATTTTGTAGTGTATGGAGAATGACTAAGAAGCTTAAAAAGTTACTCGAATTGACCGTGATTGATTGATTTTTTTTTTTTTTTTAAATTTTGGTCTTTTTTCCCCAACAGTTTTTTTTTCCATATTCTCATTTTTTTTTTACCCAAAACCAAATTATCCACTATTCCCTG
>VUQK01015389.1:0-26536 GCA_015106715.1 Bujurquina vittata
TTCACCACTTCTCCTCTCCTCTCCTCTCCTCTCCTCTCCTCTCCTCTGACAGGCAGAATGGGAGGATGAGAGCTGTGTCATCGGTTCTGGGTACTTCGTCCCCTGGCATTTGGCTAGAAGGTGTGCTTCTCTCACCTACAAACTGGGGATTGATTACAGCACGATGTTCTTGAAACAGAGTTGCACAATATTGAAGTTAATGTTTGGAATTGTGGTTTTAAAGTCAATAGGGTCACCCTTTTTTGTACTTTATACAGAACAATGATTAATAATAGTACAGCAGGGACATGCACTTGCTGGCCACTTCATTAGGTACACCTGTTCACCTGCCCATCAATGCAAATATGTTACAAGCCAATCACACAGCAGCAAATATATGCATTTTGGCATGTTGACATGGTCCACTGGTGTTGCCAGGGTCTGAAGGACAAGAACTCTAATGGGCCAGACAATCTGGTGAAGAAAGCTGGCTTACTGATGGGCAGGACTGCACTGGGAATTGTGATGGAATGGTATATAGAGAAAAAGTACACACCATATTTGAAAATAGTAGTCATCCTCTCCAAAGAAGAAAATACAGCAGTCATCTTCTCGCACTATGCTGGAGGACAGAATGCTTTAGAGGATCTTGTGTTCCTACTGCTGTGAAATTTTATAATGCTGTTTTCAGCACAAGCAATTCATGACCTGCTCACAACACTGCTTTCCAGTAGTATTAACAATTGAGGCATTTGTACTTTTTAAACTATTATTTTTAATTATTTATGTGTGTGTGAGCAATTGGGCACTGCAGTTTCCTTTAGATACAGTGAATCTGAGAGTTCAAACACACTGCAACTTAAGAAAACACCAACAAATAATAAAATGCTGCAAAGGTACAGGAAACAATACGGAAGTAGAAAAGAAAATTAGACAAACATGCTGCAAAAACTCACATTTGTTTTTTTCCTTTTAAAAAGCTCAGAAAACACAATTGAAGTGATTTAGGGGAGGTAGTAATGTGACGGAACAGCTGCAGTAAGTGACTAGTAGCAAACATATTTGCAGTAATATATAAATGATGCGATTAGAACATACATGCCCTTACATCTTTTACTCATTCACAACACTGAAGAATCTGTCTTGTCTATTATGCACATCTCATTGCATTCCTTAATGTTTTTATTTCTTATTTCCTAAGTAATCATTGTTTAAACACTGCAGCCTGCCTGAGTGCTCTTGCTGCACGTCCATCCTTTTATGACCACAGTGTACCCATCTTCTGATGGCTGCATCCAGTAGGATAGCGTGCCATGCCACAAATATCAAATCATCTCACTCTGGTTTCTTGAACATGACAGTTGGCTTTACTCAAATGGCCTCCACAGTCACCAAATGTCAATCCGGTCAATCCAGCTCAGAAAGAAATCATATGCCAGAGCAGCTTAGGGATGTGGCGGAACAGGAGAGTCACATCATAGATGCGCAGCCCACGAATCTGCAGCAACTGTATAATGCTGTTATGTCAACATGGACCAAAATCTCTGAGAAATGTTTCCAGCACCTTGTTGAATCTGTGCCACAAAGGACTGAGACAATTCTGATGGCAAAAGGGAGTCCAAACCAATACTAGCAAGGTGTCACGAATGGTCAGTAAGTGTACTAAAGACCACTTTTGGGACATTGTAATGATAACAATATGGTAATACATGCACTGAAATAGCGGCAAAAATTTCCACATGCACTGAGAATAGAACAGTGTAATTCACTGCGTGCCTCCTGTTCCTCCTATAGAGACAAATATCACTCCTACAGGAACCAGAATAAATCTTGGAGCATTTTTCATACCCCTCAGAGTCAGTAAAAGCAGCCTATAATGTAGAAGCATTGGAGATATACTGTACAATCCATTAAATTAAACTGTTTTCTATGTTTATGTCCCAACATCCACAGACATCAATTTCACACTACAAGGTTACTGATAATAATTTATCATCCATGATCTTATCAAAACTGACATTTTCATGATTGGTTTTTACACTGCTGTGCACATTGCACACAAATGTATTTCCTTGGATCTAAACCAATCTGCTTCTTTTCCTGACTATAGGTTTTAACAGCATTATACACACACCATCTCACACATTCTTGTTGTGAGATGTGGTTAGTTGTTTAGAAATAAGGGTATTTCCTGCTGTAGACTTATAGATGTGGAGATGAATGATTCCACTAGGTTTGAGTCATTAAAATTGCAGTAGTCATTAGTAGCCTGTCACACCAACAGTAACATGAATCTGATCTAATCGAGTGAGCGTGTGCCTGTGAGCATGGTGTGAGGAATTTCACTGTCAAATACAGCAGCCTACTGTTTGTTCAAAAGACTGATGCTTCACTGGAATTAGCACAATTATAATTTTCACTTCTAACACTCCACCAGCTAGTTTACCAGAACAAAGCATCAGTAAATACCTCATAAAGTATTTTCCATCCAAAGTTGATTTCTTTCACACATCAATGTGCTTTCACTGGCAGATCTTGATCAGAGTGAGAAGACTGGAAATTAAGGGTTGATGGATTAAAGCTGAACTTGCTTCTCACTTCAGAACAAAACAAAAAAATTTGCCGTCACTCTAAAATCTGATTGAAAGTTGATGCCAGAAACACAGACAGGTGCCTTAGGAGTTAGAGTTAATGGTTTCATATGAAACGCACCTCTCTGCTGTTGTGTCCTTTTTGGTCTGACTATCAATGATTATGGATCTGAAGCCCGTCATAAAGCTACAAAAGTTCTATGCAGCATCGTTCAGTTTTGATTATAGTTTTAGGCGTAGAACATCACAAATGTTCTACACAGTTTTTTTTAAAAAAAAATACTCCACATGAAACAGTGGGGAAACGTTGAGTTCATAGAGTTTATCTTAACAGTACAGTATTATGGTGATCAGACCACCCACTGGTCTTTCTGTATCAATTTGGGCATTTGTGTCATTTATTTATTAGGTTTTATGGCCACAAGTGCAGCAATTGGCAGTGATACATCACACTCCACAAGTGAAGTGCCTGTCTGGAGTAACATTGATTTAACTATCAATAATGTTCCCTGTATACACAAAATGACTGCTCATACTGTAAATTGTTCATGCCAACTTTTGCAATAACATGTAGACTCCAGAATAGAAGTGTAGTGTTGTGCATCATTTTCACTGAGCACTACTCGAAAAAGCTGTGAACTACAGTTGTTTTGTGCAGCTTTCACCTAGCACAGCTCAAATTATATTTAATAGTAAAATAATGATAGGCACCATTTTATAAACAGGCACAATTAGTACATTTGATTTACACACACACACATTCAAGTACATTTTGGTTAAAAACACTAGTGGTGTGCGATACTGTAAGATTTGGTATGGATACCAAGTAAATACAGGGCCAGTATTGCAAATACTGATACTGATACTTTTTAATCATTATGAAGACTTTTCATCAGGTTTAAGTGTTTTGTGATTTTTTTCCCCCCTTTGGATCACTAATTATTTAAAACCCAGGATAGAACTGGGCAAAGTTTAAAGGTAAATAGAAAATAGAAAAAAATAATAAAAGTTTTTGTTCTGAAACAATAGAACAGTAACAAAACAATTTTCCCCATTCATTGTGATGTCCGGATTTTTTCAAGAATCACTCAAGAACACATTACAACTTCTTTTTTTTTAGGTAGAATGTTCAGAAAGTACGAAAACGTAATAAAAAAAATCCCTTCATTCACAAATTTTCTGGATTTTTTTCTTAAATAAACAAGCTATACAAAATTATCACTCCACAATGTCTCCACCACTAAAAAACACACATTTAATTTACAAACTGTTAGCTAACTAGCTGGCGTAACTTATGGCTTTGGTCTATGGTTCACTGTAGGAACTGATCAGTATCACCACAATTAACAAGCAGGTTCAGCTATTAGCACTAGAATTCGGTCGTCAGATACCCAGGGGGGAGCCTCCGCTGGGCTGTTAATTTTTTTTGTCTAAAACCCTGTGTAGCCATGGCCAAAAATAACTGCAAGAGATGCAAAAGGGGGATTTGCTAAACATCACTTCTAAACATCACTGACAACCCAGTAAAGGTGCAAAAGATCTTTAAAGCTACCCAGGCTGAAAATGAATGGTGCACGGAGAGGTACAGAGTGCACTGACAAGCTACTAGCTGAAAGGCCGACTGTGTGCCACAACATGCAGGAGTGCATATATTCTATTATAGAATTGTATCTTGTAGTGAGACATTGCGTTGTGGTTTACTGATGGGCTCTGTAATGAGCAGCACACCCAGAAGGCTACAAAAAGCTAAACTTTTACTCAAGTGATTAAACCCTGGTTAGTGTCTAAACTAAAGAATGTCTACTTGACCAAAACGATCAAAGGGAAGTTCATAAAAAAAATCAGTCAACTTTTTAAAATAAAATTTTGTCCTAGCCAGCTAGTACATAATAATAATAATACACTTTTTTCAAAGAATATCTTAAGCCTGGGTGCAGCAATTGAGGTTTTGCACACATATGACAACTAATTATGTGATCTTAACTTGTCCACCATTTTGGAAATGTAACAACCATGGTCACAGTGTAGGGTCAAGTGAATAAGGGGCCCTGTCACACATGCCTCGAGATTGGTCCACAATCATCTGGTCCACAAATATGTGGTCCCCAGCTGACAGACTTGTCTACAAACACTCTCCGACATTTGCCTTCAAGGTTATCAAACATGTTGGCTGCAGTATTGAGGTGCAACTTTTATGTTGAAGATGAACCTTTTACATTTCTGGTTTGCATAGCACCTTTTCAAACTGTCCTACCGTTGGTCAGAAGTTAAAAATTTGCAGACAAACATTACAAACTACAAGCAACAATGGCAATCTGCTAGCAACCAAAGCAACCACTTTTGGTTGGCGGCTGTCACTGGATGAATGCTGGCAACCTGCAGGAACCACTTCCAACCAGTCGAGGAATACACATTTTTCCTTAGTAATAAGTGATGGTATCACAGCCAATATGGTAGACAGCTCTCAACCAATGTGTGGATGACGTCACGTGAGAAAGCTCAGTAGCTCGCCTGATTGAGTGGGCGGCCTATATGCTGAAAGGCTACTTTTCCCATTGTGATGTGAAAGAAAGTTTAAAAAATGCCAGAAAGTGCCATCTCACCCTCTATGTGTGCATGAAGTACATTTTCCTCTCTTTATATCTGAACACTGTCCCAGAAACCTTATCCCCCCGGCAGTACCGCTGCTCCACTGACCTTATGATTGTGAATCAACCCCTGAAACCAGGTTCTATTTATACCTGCTATTCTTTCTCACTAATGAGACTTCACCTTTGCAGCTACGAATAATGGTAGATTTACTATATACTATACTATAATTAGGCCTTTTTCTAGTATTACTATTTACAGTGGGTAAGGAAAGTATTCAGACCCCTTTAAATTTAAAAAAATCATTTTATTTCTCATTAATGAACACTCAGCACCCCATCTTGAAGAAAAGTGCATCTAAAAAAATTGCATTAATATTGTGAAAATTTTCTTTTGTAATATTTACTTCGTATAAATGGACACAAATCATTATATATGAGTGTGGGCTAACAAAAAGTGTGGCAAAATAAATGTTGAATGATACAAAAACTGTGAAATTCATGTGTAGGAACACGAATTAATAGATTAAAGGTTGTGATTGTTTCTCTCATTCTGGGAGACCAAGTTGTTGGAACATGCATATGTGAGTATGCAAAGTTACACAAAAATCATTCCACATATTTGTAAATTTTAGTTTGTAGATCATATCGTGACACTTTTGAGACTAATTTCTCTCCGTATAATAACATGGTCAGCAAACCATTTGGTAGTAGTTTTGACTCTATGAGTAGGTGTGAAGTCCTGCTGGAAAAAGCCAGCGTCTCCATACAGGTCGTCAACAGATGGAAGTATGAAGTGATCTAAAATGTCCTGGTAGGTGGCTGTGCTGACTTTGGACCTGATAAAACACAGTGAACCAAGCATCACCAACAAAAGCAGATGACACACTGCAAATAATCACAGACTACAGAAACATCGCACTGGACTTGGATTCTGTGCATCTCCACTTTTCCTCCAGGCTCTAGCGCCATGATTTCCAAATCAAATGGAAAATTTACATAAGAGGACCAAGAAAAGAGGACTTCGGACCCCGGAGAAACTTAAGCTATAACGCATAATCATCCAACTTTAAACAAAATGCTTGAAATATTAGACTTTAAATGTAAAGAACGCAGATTATATGAAAGTACATCATCAGTGTCAGTATTATTCATTAGTATTCCACACTGTTCTGAATACTTGTACATTAAATATTGTACAAATATTCACGATCTATATAAGAATATGTTCAACTTTACAATATGCCATGTTGAGCCACTATGTGTAACAAAGTATTCTAAACAATAATGGGTCCTTACAGGTCCAGAAGGTCGTGGTTGACTGACGAGAAAAGGATGCGAATATATTATCTCTGCTTGACTTGAAGGGTCCCCAAAGGTTGATTCTGTTCAACTGTATGTAGCATTTTAAATGCTACTTTTTGCTTATTTGGGTGATTGGGCATGCATCAAGACAACAGCAAAGAGGTTAAAGAGGCCTTGTTTTGTTTGGGTGGATCTACATCAAATCTGTGGAACATCTTTGTAGTGGGATTTTTCTTAAAGCCATATATTTGTACCGTAATTAAGATTATGTTACAGATTCAGTGGCTGCCAGATCCACTTAGATATTTCATTTAGATTCATAAAACACAAGACTTATGTTTAGTGGCAATGTTGTCAGAGAATCTTGCATAAACCAAGATTCAGCCCATATCATATGCCTCAAAGCAAAAACAGTTAAAGCAGATTCATAAAATAAAATAAAATAAATAAAGGCCCTACAGTTAAACTATTTAAATCTTTTCAACTTGCTTAACCGTTTGATTCCATTGTGCAATCCCACCCTGTGTTAAAACTACACCAGTTCATAGTGAGTTGTAGTATTTTGTATGAATTTCTAATTGTGCAAATTAAACTCATTCAAACAATGTTCCATTTTTTTGGTTCTGCATCTTTTCATGCCCCCAGTCTTCCACTTTTCATCTCTCAGGATGGTTCTCAGAGAAGACAGCAGCTTACATCAATAGTCAAATCTCACATCTTATAGTTTCTGACTGAGGCAAAAAAAAAAGAATGAAAAAGAACTGATGCAAAATGAATACAAAACTGGCACGTACATGATATTATTGGTGTATCTCTTTGAGAAACTCTAAATAATGACCAAATTTTCCTTGATCTTTTCTCAGAAACTATGTTACAAAGTCCAAATAAAGCTCAAAAATTTACAACTGTTTAAATCTGTCTGCATTAATGACGCTAAAACTTTAATCAGTGGTTAACATGTTTTGGATGGAAATCAACCAATAGAAATGCTTTTATTTAATATCGCATATTAATGCACAACAGCTATATGAGCGTAACATTGGACTTGGATCAGTTTTGTGGATTGTAGCAAAACTAAAAAGCTAACAAGTGCTGGCAATGAAACGCACGCCCCAATGTTGGCCACTCATGCTGTTATAGTCCCTCTCCACATGCACATGGGTAATTTGGAAAACCAAGTTTTGTCTATGAATCATGGCCTTTCGTCCACACATAAATATCATTTTACGGTCACTAAAAACTGACATTTTTGTAAAGATTTTAGGAGTGAAGATTCTGAAAATCTGTTTAAAAAAATACTCATGTATGTATTTCAAGAGGAATGGTTCTAAGAAATTTTTATTTGGTTTGTTTGTGTATTTTGTATAGTTACCCATCATCCATGGCATTTTCATGAGCGCATCGTGTAGGATTTCACTTGAGAGGACAGTAAAGTTAATTTGTGGATGTCAATCGGAGTGAAGTCATGGGACAAAGTAGGCACACATTACTGAGCAGACAACATGCCTCTCCTGCAGACCACCATGATCGAATTATGAAATATGATGCAATGCTCTGAAAGCTGTGCAGCTGTTTGGATTGTTGGTGTTGCTGAAGAGCAATGGGATATATCTTTCAGATACCGGCTACAATAGTAGCCGGTAATTCCCCATGCTGACAGCTGCAGTTCAGATTAGATGAGTGTGAGGAAAACATAAATTGAGGAATCTGGTGGAAACAAGCACATTACAAACACCATGAGTGAGAAACAAACCTGTGACTGGTTATATGGTGCTTCACTTATTATAAAGCTCTAACTCCTTATTGTGTGACTCCTTGCTCGTATCTAATTAACTGTGAGCAATTACAAGAGGCTGTTAGATATTGACCTGTTTTAATCAGACTATCCATCACTTAAAAGTCCATAACACTGGACGTCTTCCTTTAGACAGATCAATATTGTCCAAACACTTGCAATCTGTAATGTTTTACATGACAGTATTGTCACTATCATAAGAACAGAGATGTTTAAAAGGAATTGTAACTATCAAATCAAGTTGGATAAGTTTACATGCACTCATCATGGGCATGGATGTCATGCTAATTTTGGGCTTTTAATGATTTCTTTGAACTGTTCTTCTTCCGTCGATGAATGACTGTAGAGCATACACCTTTAATAACTTCACTTAAATTACTTCATGGTGATGAAGGTTCTACAATGTCTTAACTTGACAAGGCCAAGGCCTATTAACTTCTCATTAGGGATTGTGATTGACTACAACTGGTAGTGAAAACATAATTTCTAATAAGCATAAAAAGGATTTGTTTGACAGCAGTCATTGGAGTGACCAATACTCAGAAAAAATGTGAAATTCCAAGAATTCAGTGAGGATCTAAGAAGGACCATTGTAGATTTATAGAAGTTGGGAAGGTCTCTTTGAGACATTTCTAAACAACTGCAGATTCCAGGATCATCAATTGTCACAGTGTGTCACAACTTTGCCAGAATGTCACTCTCAGGTCAGAGGAAATTGGTTAGGATGTTAAGGAACAACCCAGGAACCACCAAGGCTGCCATGGACTGGAACGTGCTGGAACACCAGTGTCACTTTCCACAAATTCTAGATGTTTGAAACTTGGACACAATTGGGTGTTCCAACAGCACAATGATCCCAAACACATATCAAAACTGGTTTTGGAATTGATAAAGCAGGATAACATTAAACTTCTGGAATGGCCTTCACAAAACCCCAACCCTGATAGCCCACTGGTTTGCTTAAACTGACAAAGGGAACCCATGTGAAATAATTTCCTTGTCAGAAAAAATCTGGGCTCTTCAAGTCCTTCAGTGAAGACAGGGACAGACAATGTCGGATCAATAGAAAGGGAGAGCGGAGCGATGGAGGTCAAGATTGAGAAGAAAAAAATAATGGGCCTGAGAGTGATAAACATAGTCAGGACAACCTGAGAACTCAGGGGGAATCTCCTTCCGTTTCATGCTTTCTAAATTGCCCTCCTGTGTCCCGCCAAGTCTCACGGCACCTCATTATGAAATCCACTTGGGAGATTGCTGGTCTGTTCCTAACCTTGTGTGTTCACTGACAATGCACATCATGTTATGGTATCCTCCTTGGAGAGTTCAAAGAAATCTACTAAAAAATCTTCCCCATGGCACACAGGAGCTTCTGAAAATTAGCAGTCATACAGTACAGCATGATTCCCATAAGATAGGCCTACTCAGTACTGTGGATACTCAGAGGCATGTGAACAATTTTTGCAGCTCACAATAAACATTTTTCCACAAAGCATACCCAAATATTGAATCCACATTTGCAAGTTTGTGCATAAACAATAATTTTTCAAGCAAGCACGCAAGCAAAAAAAGTCAATGAACAGTAACACATAAATTGGTTGGAATACACATAAATGGCTGAGAGTGTATATACAGTGTTGTTTAAGGGTTGGATTCATCTAACAGAGTGGTGGTGCTTCTAAAATAAAAAAGAAAGAAAGAAAGAAAGAACGATTACAAACCACTGAACTACGCTTTTAGCTTTAAAACCTCCTCTTCCCATTCCACTATCTCAGAGTTTCCCTCTGCGGCTGCTGAGCACGGTGGGAGGTGTGATAATGGCCCACAGCCAGGAGGCAAGTCACACATTAACACTCCAGTCCTGCTTCTTCCTAATGCATGAGGGCAAGTGAACAGGCATAAAGTATTCTCAGTGTGCAAGTGGGCGATCTATCTTTATTATAATACCACACACCAGGAAAGGGAGTCCACAGATTTTAAAAAAGAAACTGCAATTATTGTCATTCGCCCACGGTGCTAAATTTGATTTCCAGTGTGACCATTTTCTTGGAATCATTTATAGCAACTGCATGAAGTTTTCCTGGTGAATCAGCAGCTGCCAGCTAATTTCACAGCCTGCAGCAGATTATTTTTTTCTTGCCATGAACAAATGGACACCCCATAAAGAGAAGAAAAACAACTTAAAGTAACTTCAGTTGCATTGATTTATACCAAAAATTGCCATCGTGTGTGTGTGTGTGTGTGTGTGAATGTGTGGTTATTCATTGGGGTGCAAGCAATCTTTTCCCGGCTCCTGCTGTCTCATCCACACCGTGGGGATCACTGTGACAGTGTAAACCTGATCTAGCCCCCAGTGTCAGCTCTGGCATGAATAATTCACAGTGTTCAGGGTGGCGTGCTCCTGCAAATGGCAGACACACGCTGGAATGGATGCTGGGTTGCCCTTGATGTTTCTCTCCAGGTTGTCACAAATAGTTTTGGTGCTGAACCATCCCTTTCCAGCTCCTCAAAGTCCACACGCTCACCACTTGTTATCAGCAAATGGACTCAATTCAGTGACTGCACAGTGCCATCTGTTGATCAAAATCAACATGGAGCATCCACACAAACCTGTTTTCATGTTTTAATTAATGCTTGTGCCATGCCAAGGTTGTTCTTCACTGCTACATGCTCCCTGCTGGCGTGTGGACACACTCAAGAGACCGATTCATTGCATTTAAACAGCTTCTGCACGCCAATAATCCTCCATAAATGGGACGTTTGGTTTTTTTTTATGATGTATTTGTGTGCTTTCACTCAGTTTGTGTGGAGGCTTATGCTGATAAGAAATGCTTTCCTGACTGCCAGTTTCTTGGCAATGAGAGAAATAAGAGGAAAATTTTCAAAAATGATCCCTTCAAACATTTTTTAAAGGTGCATTTTTTTGTTCAGGAAATGATATTTTAAAATCTGCCTTTTGTAAACCTAAGCTATTATTTTTTTAAAAAATGAACTGAATAGAGAATGTGAAGAGTAAACAGGTAGTGGTGTCTAAATGGTATATTCTGCTGGTAGGAGTACTTCAGTACTTCTATAGTGTGATAAGCTGTGTGTGGGGAAACAAACAATCAGCATTTAGTCAGAATGAAGCTGTTTCGGCAGCACTGTGTAAAGCCGAGACATTTACGCTGTGATATGTTTGTATGGATTTCACAATAACTGGCAATTCCCATGATAATGGGAATCAATTCAATAAACTACCTTTAGTGCTGTCAGGCTATCAGTTTTATGGCTCCGTTGTGAAGCAGGACAGTTTGCCCGATCAATACAAAAGGTTAACGTTTATTCTTTGTGAGCTGTGATGTTGCTGGTGCCTTTCTGCTATAGGACTGAAGCAACTTATGGATTTTTCTTTTCTAGATATTACTAAACCTTTCATCCTTTTTTCCCCCCTTGCATTCCCGGTGTTAATGTTTGTTCAACGGTTTCTTTTACGATGTAAGTGTCCCTTGTAATGTCAGCAGTATTATAAATGAGGGTCTTTTCCTCAAACGCTAATGGGATACAAGAATTTCTAACTTTCAAACTACAATTATCCCCTTCAGTTTGGGGATAATTGTAGTTTGAAAGAGTTTGAAAGAGTTGCAGATTTGATACTATAGACCATTACTGACAGGTCATACTGGGGGCTCTCTGGCACCTCTAATAAGAGAAAGTGAATTCATATAATCTTAGTGTAGAGTTTCCTTAGACAATTTCATGTAGATACTGGTACAAGAGTTAAGTGGATGGGTGTTCTGGAATGCAATTTTGTTATATGTACATATAATGACAGTAAAAGCTATTCTATTCTAAGATAATTAGGTTGAGTGGGACAAAGAAGGAGAAAAAGAACCTTGTTTTGATAGTTTATACTAATGCATCTCAGAAGATATCATCAAAAAGGTTTTTCTGTGCGTGTGATTGAACAGGTAATGTGAAATATTTCAAGCTTTTTATTTTTGCTTTATTTTTGATGATTATGTCTTAGAGCTCATGGAAATCAGAAGTCAAATGCTACAAAATATTAGAATACTTTTTAAGATCAATTTTTCAAGTACAGAAACCTTTACCACAATTACTGCATTAGTGTGGCAATCAGCTAGTGGCGCTTCAGAGATGTTCTTGAAGCCCAGGTTGCCTTAATAGAAACTTTCAGCTCTTCTGGATATTTGGTTCGGATGTGTCTCATCTTCCTCTTGACAAAAAATACCCCCATAATTTCTCTGTGGTGTATTGTCACTGTGGTCAGGTGAGTTGGCTGGCCAGTCACAGTAATAACATGATCAAGAAACTATTTTGTAGTAGTTTTGGCAGTGGACAGGTGTTAAGTCCTGCTGGAAAAGAAAATTGGCATTTCCGATGGAAGTATGAAGTGCTCCATAATCTTCAGGTAGACATTTGCGTTGACTTTGGACACGATGAAACACAGGACCAATCGACACCAGCTTATCACATCACAAAGTGGAGAACCTTCACGTTGGACTTCAAACACCTTCGATTCTGTGCCTCTCCACTCTTCCTCCAGACTGCGGGACCTTGATTTCCAAATGTAATTCAAAATGTATTTTCATCTGAAAAGAGGACTTCGGACCACTGAGAAACGGCCAGTTCTTTGTCTACTTAGTCCAGGTAAGACTCACCTCACACCAACAAGAAAAAGAAGAGACGTTGGTCTTAAAACATATAAATCAAACTCAGATGTGTGCAAACATGACTAAGGACTTTATTAACCAAATCATTTCCCCCTTAATATCCACAAATAAAAGTGATCTCTTTATATATATTCACATTGTATAATTTCATAGTGTGACAAAAATTCTCTCTTTTTTTCTTTTTTTTTTTTGGATTTCCAGCCATTCCTATTAATTGTCATTGGATCAGTCGCCATGCAGTCGTCAGAAAGGTTGAAAAACATTACGATTGGTCAGCATTGGCGGTCATGTCTGGGGTCTCTCCTCTTCTCTTCTGTTGGCTCTTCGTAGTGCTAAAAAAACCCCTCAGTTCTCAGTTTCCCAATCACAGATTTCATCACACTGCCACAATAAAATAAAAATAAATTAAGAAAGCAATGTTCTCCTGCAGAGTCCTCCTCCCTTCTTGTTTTTTTTTAAATATTTTCTATTTTATATAATAATAGTAATAATAATAATGACTTTAATTGTCCTTGATATAAATTCAATAGTATTTTTTCTCTTTCTCAAATTTTAAATAAATCATTTTGGCAATCCTCATATTTTGTCACTTTAGAATAAAAGAATATTCAAGTAGAAAATAAAAACTGTGAGAGAAAATTCATCAGAAGAGGAGCGAGGTGTGAGAGAATGAGTTGTGAAAGCAACAGAGAAGAGCGAGAGAGAGAGGAAACAAAGAAAAGAGTGAAAGAAAGAAAGACAGACTCAAAGAAAAGCATCCACTTCAGACGCATGTCAGAAACAGCTCTATATACAACAATTTCTGTTGTGGAAAACTGTCCGTTCTGTGCCTTTCGTCTGCCTCTTGTCCTTCCTCCTCCAGTGTGTCTGTAGTAGTCCTGTTGTCTGAAGCAGTCCGCTGTGTCCCAGTGTTATACCAGAGTGTAAGACTTGGCATAGGGGTTGTTGCTCTGTTTCAGGTGTCCTCTGGAGTCCAGCAGTGACTCCTGCGAGGTGCTAAGCTTGGCAGCCTGTGCTTGGGCTAGATCTCCTGAGGAGGGGGCCTCTCCCCGAACTTCACCACGGGCTTCTCCTCTCTCCCGGACATCCCTGTGTGGGAGGGTGGACGCAGTTCCTGGCTGCCACTGCTGCACCTCCCTGGGTGAGGGCACTTCCATAGGGGTGGGTTCCATAGGAGGTGGCCTCTTCAGGGTACGGCTCCTCTGGGGCTCCAGGCAGGTCTGACCCATGGCTCCTCCACCTCCTCTTGTTTCCCCTGTAGCACCAGCACCACTTCCACTTGCTCCAGCACCACCTCCACCACCTCCTCCTCCACTGCTGCTGCTGCCACTACTGCTGCTGACCCCTCCACCTCGGGCTGGCAGAGGCACGCCACGGTTCAACAGGAAGTCCATGCGGAGGTAAGGCGGCAAGTGGACCAGCTCTCCTCCTGGGAGATGACACATAGGAAAGAAACAAATGTAGGTGTAGAGTAGCCTTTTTTTGGTCACTGGTGGAAAAATATCATTGAAATACTCTCATGTTCTGACCCTAACTAGCTAAGAATCAGAATCAGAAAGATTTATTGCCATATGGGTGAACAGGTTCACAACATTAGGAAATTGCTGCGGTACTTGGTGCTTACATAAAAACAAATAAGTATAAATACTATAACACAATATTACAAAATATACAATACAGAGATTAACTACGATAAGTCACACAGGCCTAGAGACTGCTTGAAAACTGCCTTGTAATCACTGGGAGTTGGGAAACCACTGGGAAAATTGTGTATTCTCTGACCGGTTGGCAGATAGTTGCAGGAAATTGCTTGCTGTTGCAAGGTGAAACTGGTCGCAAAGAGCTACACAGCTGCCCCCAAAACCTCCTCATGATTGCTTTGGTTGCTTGCAGATTGCCGCAGCTGCCTGTAGTTTGTATTGAAGACGCCAACTTCTGCAACACTCGCCAAATGCTCACCGAGCAGTAGCGAATATGGAAAAATTGTGCCTTTTGAATCCTGCTGGTTTCATTGGAAAGTTGTAACTTTTACTCTAAAGGTAAATGTTCTCCTTGTTGCACTTTTTTTGCCACCGCAACAACCAGCCAGTGACCAAGGCAATCACGAGGAGGTTTTTGGTGCAGCACCCACCCTCTCTGTGACTGATTTCACACGTCAAACGCCAGCAACCGCTCACAAACCAGTTGGAGGATACATATTTTTCTCTAATGATCAGAGGTTGCCCGGGGGTCACCTACCTGCACCTGTGACTGAGTCCTAAGTTAGCTTTCCTTTTCTCTCCAACTACTCCTGATAGAAATATCTGTCTTTAGCTGCTAAATGCTCAATTACATAGCTTCTAACTTTTTGGGGCTTAAACAGTTTATAGTGGGTGTAGGGTTGTTTTTTTCTTTCTTAAAATAAAATCATTTAGTGTCTGTGTCTGGAGGAAATGCTAAGACCAGTGAGACTAATGCAGCAGTTCTGAAATGCTCCATAAACCAAAGCAATGAGGTGAAAGCCATTAAAATGCTCTGCAGAGCTGCTGGGAATATAGTCGGGTGATAATTCTCTTTGGCTTCGAAACCTATAAAGTTACGTGCAGTCATTTGCTGATTCTCTGAAGATATTGATTTGTGAAGCACTAGTTATTGTCAGCTATCTGCAAATGCGTGTATTAAAATCAATCTAAGGCATTGCTTCAGTAAGTTGGAAATAAAGAAATCTTTGAGCTATAATTAAACTGCATACGTCCCATAGTAATGTCCCATTATTGATAATAACTATTTTTAAGATATCTGATTTTAAGAGATGCTGCTGAAACAGTGAAGCTGGTCTCTGGGATCCCCGCTCGTTTGAACACTACAGTACGCACTTTCAGCAGGCCTAAGTCTCTGCAGACTCCAACATATTCTTCCTTCCCGTCAGTTTAAATTTACTGCACAGAGCCAGAAAAAAATCTATATTTAATTCACATTCATGCTAGTACATTTTCTCACCTCGGGCCCCTCTGGGATTATGATTCACAACTATTATTTTAATGTAATACCAATCTTCGCTATGTGTGAATCTATTTAATTTAAGAGTTGGTATCTGGAAAAGCATGCAGGAGATAATGTAATGGGAAGCTGAACATTACAGCGTTATCTCTGCCATCATTGTCAGGGACGGATGCAGTGATTGGTCCATTTCTCTTAAAGTGATGAAGCTGAGTGATGACCTGTGCCTCTGCTGCCGGCCTATATATGGATGACATTCATTCATTTGTCATTTCACACTTTTCTCTTTGTGTTTTGTCGCAGGAAACAGAAGAACCTTTAAAGGCCTGCAGAAAAACAAACCAGGTCAGATTTAATATGTCGACCGAACGATGAACCTTGATTCAGTGCTGCCCTGTCAATCGTTAAATAATTCTGTGAGGTGTTGGATTAGAGAGAGGTGCTTTTGGTTTAGGGAGTTTACTGCTATTGTATCCATTCTACTGAGTGGATTAAATGTTTAACAGAGCAAATAAGCCAATCACAAAAGAGCACCGGGTTATCAGATCGGGTGCTATGCAATGAGACTGAGCACTTGATGAGCTGAGCAGCACCTGCATTGTTTCATTAGTCACGGAGCGTTTATGTTCCACAGGAGCAGGGATCAGCGTTTACACGTGTACAATTTAATGCTAAAATAACATTTTCAACGCATGCTCCCTCTCTCCCACGCACACGCCGACACACTCACATGCACGCAGCCCACGCGTGCACAAAAGCACATACTATATGTAGACACACACTTCCTGCCAGCCGCTCAGCGCTAACGCCTGCACAGCATGAGCCGAGGTCATCGCTGCAGTTTCAGTCCAACGTGACCTTGGAGAATGGATTCCTGGGTTCATGGGGAGAATGAATAATTCACTGTGTTTAAAATAAGCCCTATTAGTGCCACCAAAGATGATGAATGAGTAGGAGTGTTAATTGAATTAAATATAGATTTAAGTGATTCTGTGGGGGCTCATTAGAAATGTAGTTTGAAAATTTATCAGCCAGTAAATGGCAGATCGTTCAGTAATGGGACAGTATGTGTAGCCACAATACAACAGCAGTTTTCTGCCAAACCATTAATCTGTGCAAGTGTCTGTTGCATCATTGCTTTAGTGTTTTGTGAAGAATGTTATGTGTGTCATTAAGTAAGAGCCACACAAATATTTACGAGCTAAACGTGAGATAGCTGCCGCCCGTGCTCCCATTAATCCAGAGGAACATGTTGCAAAGGCAAAGAGGAAATGCTGCACCTCTGCCTTTGACCTTTGCAATGGATAGGTAAGGGGAACTCAGGTCACTCAGATGTAACAGAGACAAATATGGGGTTGAAGTCAGCACATTTACTCACTGTCAAGCAAAACGGCCTCCACATTGGTTCTGCATTACAACACTGTAATACACCCGATTTAAAATTTACAAGTGTGGAGATATTTTAAAAGAGGTGCCTGGCATTTTGGGAAAGTCACTCCCTTTATAAGAGCTTGTTGGAAAGATCAATGCTGCTGTCATATCTGCGGGCTACAAAGGCTACACCATGTTATGGCAGGTGTGTGACATGGCATTAAAAATATGTTTTAAGAAGTGACTGTTAACTGTGAATTCAGAAAACCATGTAGTATTGTATAGTTCATGAACTGCAAAGGCAGCTAAATACGTGATGCTTACACAGCTAAAAATAAAATCTAACAAACTATACATGTACAGTACCAGTCAAAAGTTTGGACACCGGTACTGTGTAAAAATGTTCCTGCTTAAACAAAGCTTTGAGTGCATATTATGCCTTTTGTATGAAATAAAAAGAACGCTTATTTTTTTGTGGACAAGCTACCAGACCTGGTTTCATTTGGACTGGTAAATGACACCAGGGTCTTTGCACTCAGCACTGCCACACCAGCCTGAAAAGAGTCTAGTAACACACTGACGGGTCTCCAGTGTGGCGGTAAAGAGCCGTTTTGTGCCGAGTGACAATAGCCTGCGATTAGATTGACCGATAGCCTTTAACTGACCTCTCTCTCTGTCCTGTGCATAAATGTTCAAAACATAATGAGGCCTGAAACTTAAGAAGCCTCAACTCTTGTCAGGTCAGACTGAAGATTGTGGGAGGCTTACAGTTTAAAAGAAAAAAAACAACAATGCAAAGACCTAAATTTCTGAACACCTCCAACGTTGCTAATTATCAGCACCCCCAAAGATCAGAGGTGATGATAGAAGAGCTGTGAACACCCGTCAAGGAGACGGGTGTCTGTCTTTTTAAGGTCTGTGCTTCTGTGTGTGGTCAGCGGCCTTACGGCAGGACTGTCAGACCTCGTAACTGAGCTGCAATTTTACCAAGAGGAGCAGAGGGTCATGCAAGGTAAGACTACAACTTGAGAGAAGGGAGCACAGCACAGCAGGTCTACCTCAAACTGCTGGAGTAATGAAAGACTATCGAGTCACAGTTAAAAAATAAAATATCAATTACTAGTAAAAAAGTTTTTTGTTTGTTAACAATGAAGAGCATCCCTGGGGTTCTGCAGGAGAAACTGCATATTAGAGTTCTTCTTGTTACTTTGTTAAGGGTAGCACAAAAGACAGAGCTACTCTCCCAGGAGGCCTGTAAAAAAACAAACACCTTTCTCTGTACTGGTTTAATGAGACAATACCTTAGCACCAGCCGGGTGAAGACTAAGGGGATCCACCCCCACCTGATGGCAGTTGAATTAAAACAGAACCTGGTCAAAAAGGGAACTGACAGGTTTCCACAGACTTCCACAAAATGATATGTGGTACCGCATAATACCCTATAATTCACAAAAACAGCCGCAAACCAATGAGACCAAACTGACAGTAGTTCTGCCAAGAGATGTGTGATTTAAGATAACACAGAACCCTCTCAGTGATCGCTTAGGTTCGAGAAAGTTTTAGACCTATTTGACAGATTGAATTGGATTTGGTTACTCTGCACCATCATACAAAACTACACCGGTCTGTTGGCTTGTAAGTGGCAGTAGCTACAGTAGGAGACAAAACCATGCTAGGACGTATATGTTCACATCCCAAAACCCTTTTTACTGGCAAGGAAGTAGTTCATGTTCTCCTGCTCAAATGTCACAGGTGAGACAGGAATACAAACAGATCTCTGCAGCATCTGTTACTGCTTTCTTTTTTGATGAGGAAGATTAAGATCAAAGCTTATCTATAAATTTAAACACACAGTACACTGTTAGGAATGAGGGTTCAGTTACTCTAGATAAAGCATGAGTTGTGTGTATACTTGGCGTATCCAACTCCACGTCCTCACCAGGTCTGTGCGCTTTGGGCACGGCCATGTTCATGACCCTGCTGACATCCTGAGGTTTGGGCGGAGAAGCGGTAAAGCGGCAGATGCCCGACTCGGACGGTGTGCTAGAGGTCAGGCTGTCGGTGTAGTCGTTGGTCCCTGCTGTCATCTGTTCGGATGAGGTGTCAGAGATGAAGCACTCAGTGATGGTGAACTTGGCATGGCGGAGCTGCTCCTCCATCTTGGCATGCTCATAGGCTCTGGCCAGCTCCTCATAAGTGGAGGAGGCACTCTCTGTTGATACCATGCTGCTCCGTGCACGATCTGATGGTCACAGGTCATACATCATATAACATGTTTAATTATTGTCAAAAAAAACTTTATTATGAAGAGCTACACTTTAATATATATGCAGACTTCTTCTGTATTTTATGAGCATTTCAGGTTTATTTCTTTAGTGGTGCAATATAATATGAGTGAAATAAAGGTCAATTGCATGGGTTCAAGTTGGATTTGTACCCTGTACCCTGTAGCCAAGAGTACGCCCCAAAAACTACACTTTGGAATTAAAAAAAGACTACAGCCAAAATGCTTTGGATTACAGAGAAAAGCCAACATGATATTCATGCTGACTCTTCACACGTGAACATCTCACAATAGCCACACGATTTCTGTCACCTCCTCCAACGTCAACCCTTAAATTATACGAAGGGCTGTGAATCCATGTTGTTTCTAGTTAGCACTACTCTACCTGTATCCTGTGAGGGGCTGACACTGTAGCTGTCACTCTCTTTGTCCACAGATCCAGTGGCACGCGGTGTGGGGAGTCTCCAGTCGGTGGTCAGGGTGTGTGAGGAGCTGGTGGGGTGAGGCCGGTTCAGAGTCCACTGGCTGGCGTATCGGCTCCGTGCTGCGGCAGGACCAGCTTTGGCAGTGCGTCTGGCAGTGGGATCTAGGAAAGACAGAGGGGGGCAAATTGTTAGTGAAGAGAGGTAATACATTTTAATCCACCAAATTCCTCTGACACAACAATAACCATATTTTGTTAATTCAATTACCAGTTATTTCATGATTAATTGTAAAATTGGCATAGATACAAAGTAAGTAAGTAAAACTTTATTTGTATAGCACCTCTAAAGACAGGAGTCACAAAGTGCTTCACAACAGGACATAGAAATGATAAAAACAATTAGAAAAATGCTAATCTAAAAAGATGTGTTTTTAAAAGACCTTTAAAAGACACCAATGAGTCCGCTGCTTTGAGTAAAAATAGATCTATTTAGTCACAGAAAACATTTCAGAGTCCACCAGACACAAGATGCTAATAACATCAGTGTTCAGTGCAACAGCAATGCAACAGTACAAACTGTATTCTTTCACATTTTTCTTTCAGTCTCAACTCAAATTGTATTAAACCCCAAAATGTTATTTTATTTCAGATTTCTTCATCAATAACATATTTTTTCATCACTCTGTGGGAACAAGAATTTAAACACAAGTTTCCTGCTGGGTTTTTGATTTATATTACCTTCTCTGTAAGAACTAACCATTACTATCAATTTCAAAATCCAATCGTCTTCATACAGACAGACAAAAAAACAGTATCATATTCACTCTGACCCAGACAGACTGCTGCTCTATTCACTGCTGGGCCAACTCAGAATGACCCTTTAAATAAAAAGCCTGGATTGGATCTATGCAGAGAAGAATAGTGGCTGTAACTGTAGTAGGTCAGGCTGTAAGTTCATCTGTGTGGATGGGAGGATAAAATGATGGTGGTGTTTGGCCAGCAGCAGGGAGGGGGAAAAAAAGGCAGAGTCAGCAGTGTGGGTTCATGCCCCACTGGTCAAGTTCAATCCTCCAAAGGCTATTTTATTGCAAATTACTGCAAATGCACGTGTGTTTGACTGTGATGAATACTGGGCTTGTGCCCATGTACTGTATGCAAGTGTATATGAACACAGATATGCTGTTGTTATGTGCATTCTGTGTCTTGTTTATATGTTGGCAGATATCAGGAATATCTAAGCAGCATATGTTAATGAAAATGATTATTTTCTTTCTGATATTTGGCTGATAAATTAACTGATATCTTTTTACAGTCATTTTACAACCCCAGTTCTGAAAAAGTTTGGATGTGTGTAAAATGTAAATAAAAACAGAATGCAATGATTTGCAAATGTCACGCACCCATAATTTATTCACCATAGAACATAGAAAACATACCAAATGTTTAAACTAAGAAAATGTACAACAGCAACATTTTCTCAAAACGTTGGGATATGTTTGCCACTGTGTAGCATCCCCTCTTATTCTTGTCTGATTTAGGGTTTTAGCTGCTCACCAGCCCTTGGTTTGGACAGCAGGCGGGACATTTCTACTATAAATCCGTGCTGTTATAATAGGTGCAGTTTAGCACTGGCTTGCAGAAATTTGAAAGGCCTTCCTTGAAAAACATGTCATCTGGATGGGAGCATACGTTGCTCCAAAACCTGGAAATACCTTTCAGGCATTGATGGTGCCTTTCCAGATGTGGAAGCTGCCAATTCCATAAGCACTAATGAACTGAGTGCTCCTCTTTAGTCTGGAGGACGTTGCATCCATGTTTTTATCTGATTACAGAACAGATTTCCACTTTGCCTCGTTCCATTTTAAATGAGCTTTGGCCCAGAGGAGACAGCGGTGTCGATGGATCATGCTCAAATATATCTTCTTCTTTGCATGATGGAGCGTTAACCTGCATTTGACACGGTGAACTTTGATCACAGACAGTGATTTCTGAAAGAGTTCCTGAGCCCATGCAGTGATTTCCATGACAGAATCACGTTTTTAATGCAGAACATGAGTGTGATTTGAAGCCTTATTTCTTGCACACAGAGATTTCTCCAGATTGCAAAATTGTTCCACAATGTGTAGAGGCAGGGTTTTGCAGACTGGTGAAACTTTGCCTCTCTAAGATGCTCTTTTTATACCCAATCATGTTACTGACCTGTTTGCCAGTTAACCTAATTAGCTGCAAAATTTCCTCCACCTCTGTCTTTTTAGGACCACTTACTTTTTGAGCCTTTTGCTGCCTGTGACTCAACATTTCTGACAAATGTTGCTGCCATATAATAAAAAATAATCAAATTTTTTTTCATGAAACAGTGAAAAGGCACAATTTAAATGTTTGATATGTTTTCTATGTTCTGTTGTGAATAAAACATGGTTTATAAGATTCATTTCATTCTGTTTTTATTCACAGTTTACACAGCATACTAACCTTTTTGAAATTGGGGTTTTAAACTGAAATTTACGTTTGAATAGTGTAAAGTTTAAACCATTTAATTAGGAGTTGATCTGTCTGAGTCAGTATTTTTATGTGAATCTGTCTGCAGCTAACAGTCTGCACAAAATAATAATAATGTGTGAACTGAGATCTGCATGTGTACTCAGGCCCAACTGGTCAGTTGGAGCAGGGCAGTCAGATGGGAATATGTCAAGAAAAGGCAGGGAGATAACAACTCTTCATCACTTCTGCGTCAGTGGGGCGCAAGCACCAGAAGCCCAGCTGTTGTGCTTTGTAATCTCACTACTAAAAGGTGGTACAGTACTGCAGGGGAGCTGCCTACAGTTAAAATAAGACTGACTAGAAAACCTCTTTGGCTTCAATATACTGTAATTCAGATGGATGTGTACTGCAGAGCTATTACTGTTTGCAGAGAAACCACCTAAAACAAAGTCACTCATTTAACCGCAAGACACTTTTTAGCAGTATGCTAGTAACACAGCATTTGCAGTAGTATTAATATTATTAGTAATAGAGGAAATAAATGTTGAGCACTAACGGTGGTGGGACTCACTGGTTCCAGGCCTAGCATCGGACACATCCACCAGCGGTCCAGTGGCCTGGGACAGAGACTGGTAGTGGACTGTGTGGGTCACTGTGGAGGACTTCTGTTTATTGGTCTCCCCGAAGTCATTGTCTGTCAGCAGCACTGTAGACCTGTCATCTATGAAAGTGAGGAAAAAACTGTCAGTACTGTACATATTATATACTTAAACTCACAAATCTCACTTTAAGGGCGTTACCGATTGTCTCCATGGTGTCTCTCTCCTCAATGAGGAGCTGTGCTCTCGGGATGTCGATGTGCATTCTTAATGTTTGCTGCTGCTTGTTCACTGTGTCGGGAGTCCGAGTGTTCTTACTGAGGAGATTGATAAGAAAAAAAATCCTTGCTTTTCGGCTGTGATTTTGCACTATATCGCAGAAATGCTAATTCAATTTAATTTAAGCTGATAAGTAGCTGTAAGAAAGCAAGAGGGACCGTGTGAATGCAATATATTAGATTTTTACTGATGGGCACTGTTACTGTGGGCTACGCAGTGATTTATGTTCCCCGCTTAAAGGAAAGCTGTGTGCATAAATTAAAATTAGGAACACATACCTCATCAGCATTTCTGCCAGGCTTTTGGCATCTGTGAAGTCAGCAAAGAGGAAGTTAATATACTATAATAGTACTGTCCCAGTTGATAAGCTGTCGCAGACTCACTGACAAAACCTCTTACAGAAAGGCGCCAGGTGCAAAATACTCGCACAAACAACTGCTGCATTTACTTCATTTTAAAGGCAAAGTAAGCCTAAAGTTTTGTTTATAAGTGACAGCACTTTGAATGCATTGTGTCTCTGCTGTCTGAGTGCTCAGAGATCATGTTTGCACACAGACATGTTAGGCTTATATACTGGATTTGTATCTCACTCTCTATAAACAGAATGTGAATGTGCTTAGCGACTAAATAAGCTTCATGCAAATTATAACAACATGATTTAATCTGCAACCCACCTCTGAGTCTTTTGAGCCTCTGCTCCCTCCTTCTCCTCTTTAGCACCATGAGCATAATAAAAACCAGCACGGCTACCACAAGAATCGAGGTGATGGTCACCACCATCTTCAGACCTCCGCTGCCTGACATGTTGTCTGAGATGGGATCTCCCGTTTTCAGCAGAGGAGGGATGGTACCTTGAAGGAGGAAAACAAAACACACAAACAAACAAAAGAAAATAAAAGCTGTTACAGAAAAATACATTTATTTGTGACATATTGGTGATAACACCGGGCATACGGACATTTTGGTTGCTTATAAATGTTTTTATGCAATTTAAACAGTGTACACGAGTCTGTTCTTAATTTAATAGTTACAGTAAAGTAACTTTTCCCTCCCTGGTCATAAAACAAATGCCATTAATTGATTTAAGTTGGGGGACCAGGTTTTGTAGGAGATTGAAAATGTGGTTCCAGTTTCCAGGATTGCTTCCCAGCAGCTGAGTTACAGTAAGTGATACACGCATTCACATACATGCATGCGCACACAAGACCGTGACAGACAGTTCAAACATCTCAGCAAAACTCTTCAAAGGAAATGAGTTAACAGTCTAGAGTGCTTACGAGTTCCGATCCTTCGTCACAGATTATAGACTTCCTTTGTGTATGAGTGACACAATCTGTACTCAAGGGAAAAAGAGCTACACCACGGCCCGTGGAGAATCAGAAGACCATCCCCATTCTCTTACTGAGCCTTGTTCAAATGCTGATAAAACAGTGGGACAGACAATCTGTAAAATATATTCTCTGCTGTAGGCAGCACTACAGACTGGCACTTCGTGCTGTAACACCGACTCTGCAAGCAGCAAACAGCACCGGAGTGTTTAACGGAAGCCTCGCTTAACAGACCTCTCAAGTCTGCCAGTCTGAGAAGCAACAGAAGGATCACACTTCTGCTGCAGTGTTTCCTCCGCTCTGGAACAGCCTTCAATTTAAGTCTTACGGTATGGCCATTAAGATTTTTTTTAATTTTATGTAGGGTATATTGTTTATCTTTGTCAGATAATAACTGTTGTTTTTTTGTATGTTCTTTACTCTTTGGAAATATTCTTCAAACTCTGGAATGCTCTACAGTTTGCAACAAGTCAGTTTGTGAAATTTCTTCCCTCCTAGATACTCAACAGTCAGCTCTAAGTGGTATTACTGCAAAGTGGGAGTGTTTAGGAACCACAGCACCTCAGGCATGAAGTGGCAGACTATGTAAATTTACAGAGCGTGGTTGCCAATTGCTGAGATGCTGCATAGCTCCAAACCTGCTCTGCAATCAACATCAGCACAAAAACTATGCTCCAGGAGCTTCACAACCTGAATTTCCATGGTCAAGCAGCTGCTGCAGAACTAATACTTTTGTCTGTATCGTGTAGTTTTTACTGGTATAGCCGTGCTATGATGGCATCTTTTGCATCTGTTTTTCACATTTTCAGTATTTTTGTAATTTCTTAAATTAACCATGCGTTTGGACTGATAAGTGTATTTTATTCTCATCATCCAAAGATCCACTATAACACACAGACGGATTAAATCCAAACTCACTTCCGTCAGCATTCAGAGTAGCAAAGGTGATCCTCTTCTCTGCTGAGCCGGCGCTGTTGGTGACCTTCATCTGCAGTTCGTACCAGGTTGCCTCCTGCAAGTCATACAGAATGTAGCTCTTGGTCAGCGATGTGCGCTGGGCTGTGGTCCAGGCGGCTGAGTCGACTGCTCGGTACTCCAGTATGAAGGAGGTGATTGGACAGCCCCCATTATTCCAGCCAGCCAGGTTGAGCCTGGCCCTCGTGGAGTTGATGCTGGTGAAGAGTTCATGTTCTTTGGCAAATTGAGGCTCTGAGGAGAATACAGACAGAAGGGTGAAGCTATAATTCACAGACAGCATCGTATCGTAAACAAGGGAACCTGTTTATGATGACTGCAATTTGGTATCTTAATTAAAAAAATCATAATGAGCTTTAAAATATTTTTCTGCTTTTTTGTAAAACTGTAAATTGGAAAATTCATGAATAGCAACAATAATTATATTTTATCATTAAAAATATCATTTGGATTAGAAAGCATGAGCATATTGTTGGATTAACCATTATAGAACCTTAAAAATACTTATTAGTGTAATAATAATAATGACAATGATAAGGCTAAAAAAAGCATTGATCTCCACACCTTTCCCATGAGTCTTAGCTTCAATGATCTCACTGATGCGCCCTGGTCCCACTGCATTCTGGGCCGTCAGGGTGAATTTGTACCACGTGCCACACTTGAGGTTCTCTAGGCGGTATGAACGCTCGCTGGGGCTGATGGGAAAACTGCCCCACTGCTCACTGTTGTCTTCTGAGTACTGCAGAATGTAACCTGGGAGGAGAACATTGATGAATGACATTATACAGTACATTTGGAGATACAGTATATTTGGACTACTACTTTCTTAATGTGTAATGAATCTACAAATCATTCAAACGTTTTGTGGTCACAGGATGAGGAAACAAT
>VUQK01015389.1:26556-37971 GCA_015106715.1 Bujurquina vittata
TGTAACCTGGGAGGAGAACATTGATGAATGACATTATACAGTACATTTGGACTACTACTTCCTTAATGTGTAATGAATCTACAAATCATTCAAAAGTTTTATGGTCACAGGATGAGGAAACAATGACCAAGCTGTCATCACTAGATCCCTAGAAAAGGATGCACGCAAGGCTAAAGACACAGGGAAACTAACAGTAGGTTTGTGTATTTTTGTGACGGCTGTTGTGCAGCAAAGCAAAACATACAATCACAGGGAAGGTATCATAGACAGCTTCTTTAATGGCTACAGCTCTAAGGACAGGAGCCTCTTGATTACGTGCAATGATAAATCACTACAAATAGTCTCAGTGTGATTACACTTTCTTTAAGATGGAGCGCTTTAATCTTTCACTTAAACAAACCTAATCTTCCTCGCTGCTTTTTAATCTGCCTTTCAGGACTCGAGTATTGTGCTGTACCAGCAGATAATGAGACACGGGCAGCAGAACAGGGTCAGGCCAGAGTGTGTGTGTGTGTGTGGGGGGGGCAAACAGCTGAAGGGAGGTGGTTGTTGTGTACGGTGTCTATCCAGCGGCTTAAGCAAGCAAAGCTGTAGTCTGCATGCTGAGCCAGATGCATTTGTTTGCCAAGAGCATCTTTAAAAAAAGGCTCCTCTTGCTAATCTTTATTTTTTAATTCTTCATCTATTTAAGTTTGGGGGACTGTCTGCATGCTGAGCCCCAACACCAATCATCCAAAATTAAACAAACGAACAAAAAACACAAACAAAGACTGTTATGAGTCCAAGACCCAAACCGCGCACCCGGACTCCAACAAGAGGAGGTCAGCCACCCGGCCCAGGGCCACCAGCGTATGTAGCTGAATCTTAAGGGGCAGCTGTAAATAATTTGAGCTGTACAGGAACTGTCCTGTCCTGCCCTGCTCCATTTGTTGTATGGGCATACATTTTTTTTTTTCGTGCATGTTTGGCACCCTTACCTCGGATGGAACTTCCTCCATTGTCTCCAGGTATCCATGACAATGTGATTGATGTGGTGGTAGTCTTGGTCACTGTGAGGCGTGGCTGGTCAGGAGGTACTGTGGATATAAGGATAAAGAAATGTCACTTCTTTTCACGGATGTATCCATACATCAAAGCTAATCTGATGGTTTTTTTCTTGTAATTTTACTCTTAAATCTAAATCTCTTCAAGTATGACTACTTACCTTGGACCTGCAAATTGAGGGTGATCTCATCTGACCCCCAGTTGTTGCTGGCCACACAGCTGTAGTTCCCAGAATCCTCTGCTTTTACTGTACGGATGATGAAGCTGCCATTGCTGTGGACACTACGACGGCCGTCCACCAGCACAGGTGTAGGTGTCCCATTGGTACTGGATAAGGACAGGAAAATAATATGTCTGTATCCTATTTGTGCTAACGAGTACAACAAGCGTGTGTGAGACTTACTTTCCCTTGAGCCACTTGATGGTTGGAGGAGGGTCTCCAACAGCCTTGCATGGCAAAACAATGTCCTTCATCCAAGGAGTGGTCACTGTCCCATTGAACGTCAAGATCCTAGCTGGAGCTAAAGGCAGCACGAACACAAAAATAAGTTGCTTTTACTGTTTCATAATAAGTAAAAGCACCATTCCTGAGGCAATCTTGCAATTCTACTTAAAAAAAATCATCAGTCTAATTGTGGGAAAATTCCTACATGACACAACAGGCCAGTTTAGTTAGGACGCTGTACCTTTGGCCAGAGGCTGCACTGTGATCTTTTCACTGTTGTTGCCATGCCCTGCAGCAGTCACAGCCACCACCCAGATGCTGTACTGTCTGGTCAGAACCAAGTTTGGGATCCTGTAGAAATATGCATCTGGAGAAGCCTCAAACTCACTCATCACCTGTAAAGAGAAGGGACAGAAACGATTAATGTATCACTGATCGATATGAGAAAGTGCAGAAATGGAGCCCTTTTAATTTTCTGAGTGATCTGTCACAGGATCTCTGTGACATAATGTTGAGGAACCTCAAAGAAGACTGTGAAAATCTTGTGGTATACAAATGCTAATACCATCGGATGCAGGTTGGAGCAGAAGACGATGTATTTCCTGATGATGCCATTGAGTTTGAGTGGCGGCAGCCAGGAGACAAAGACTACCGAGCCGCTGGAGGCTGCAGCCTTCACTCCTGCTGGAGGCCCAGGAACTGCAGAGGAAGACAAGACAGTACCATTTACTCTTAAGTATTTTCCAGTAGCAACTAAACTGCAGTCATTTGGGGATATCCGGTAATCTTTATACCATCCTCTTTGGTGCGGACGTAGATCTGTTCACTGCGAACACCATCTCCAGCATTTGTGAAGGCTAAAACCTGGATGCTGTAGTTGGTGTACTTCTCCAAACCGTCGAGCTCCAGGGAAGGCTGACTGGTGGTCACATTTCTGATTTCTCCCAGTTCTGACACACAAGAAGAGACATGTTAATAAGCATCCGTGTAAAAAGTGCAGCAGCGCAGTGCAAAAACAGTTACAAAAATATCCCTGTTTATGTGTGATGAAAACTTAGATCATGAGCTGCATATTGCTTGAAGTATTTTAACCCAATGAACTATTATTACTCTTCATTGTATTTCTGCTCTCATCTTCTTTTCTCTCTCTTCTTATGCCCTGCCACTCAGGGTTGAAGCAATGAGGCTGGCTGGAATTATTGCATCGTGAATTATTGATGGTGCCCGGCTAGACTGCGGGTTCACTCACAGCTGCACACTTATAGCTGCGAGTTACATACTCAAAGACCACAAATCTTTCCTCTGTGCATTGCAGGCTTTGCGTTTCTACTGTTCCGTATGCAGTCATGAACAATCACGATATTGTGTAATGTACCACTAATTGTCTGAAGTCAGATGATATGAAAATTATAACACATGTAAATACGTTTAGAAATTCCAAGCAGATAAAACTGCCTGAAACAGCTGGAAATATTATTTAAACCTTGAAAAATGTGTAATAATGATATCAGTGTCTCATACTGTTAACCACAAACAGGATGAGTCATATTATACAGTACCATGGGTGTTGAATAAGTAATAATAAGTGATAATTAATAAGTGATAACACACATACATGGAAACAGCTCCAAAATAGCGTTTTATGATATTGTTGCATCGTGACATAACCACAGCCCCCCCTAGTGTTTTGGCTGAGCAACCAACGGCAATGAAAACGAAGAAAAGACCCAAAGTATTGTCTTGAATGACAAATAAAAAGCAAAAATTTATGTAAGTGTGTGAAAGTGGGTGTGTGTATGTGTGAATGCTAGTACCTCCATCAGGCAGGTTGGCCCAGTAGATGACTCTGTAGCCCTGCAGGTTTCCATTAAGAGCCTCCCTGGGCAGAGGTATCCAGGAGAGTGAAATGACCTCTGGAGACTTGGCCACGGCCAGAACATTTTCAGGGGGCCGAGATGGCACTGCCAGAGACAAGAGAGACAAAAAAATGTGAGAAGTGGAAGTTTAATGGAGGCTTTTTGAGTATTAATACCAGCTACTGTCAGGCCAAGTACCCTCATTATGATGATTTTGGTCACAAAATCACATTTTAACAACAAATACTGAATAATTATTTCAATTATTTCATTCTGTTAAAAAAAGACAAGTTTTTAGAGACAAAAATAAGGATTTAAAATAAAACAAGAAGAAACACTTTGTTTTTCCTCCTGTTTTTAATCTCTATACACCTCTAACAAAAGTCAGAGCCATAGACAGGATACTGAAGAGAAGCATCGACTTTAAATAGTTTGATGCGATGCAGTTCAAAAGATGTCCAGTAGATGGAGACATTTTCAAAAGAATCACTGAAGGTTTGAGTATCACAGCATTTAAAAGGCCTTAATGTGAGTGGACTCTGAGAATATGCTCATCCACTTCAAAACAACTGCCTTTTCAGTTATATTAGAGATGAACAAAATAATAATATTTTTATCTAACTAACTACTAATTACTGCAAGCAAAAGATTTTCAGTGTGGACCTATGGAAATGTACCAGGTAAGAGATGCCCACATCCCCTGCTCACCATCCTCCAGAGTCTTAGTAACCACTTGCTGTGAAGACGGCCCGGTGCCGGCTCTGTTTGCGGCCTGCACCACCACACTGTACTGGGTGAACTTCTTCAGGTTGTCCAGCACGATGCTCTCTGTGGTATCTCCTGTGCTGTCCACACTGATAATGGTAAACTGGTGGCTCCCACCAGGGCTGTACTCCCTGTAGCCCACCTGGTAGCCACGGATCACACCATTCTGCAGGTGCTTATGGGGGGGCTGCGAGGAGGATCGGGAGAGGAAACTCAGTCCAGACTTACTCAGATGATTACTATGGGATCATTCTAAAGTAGTTTGCTTTTTTACTGATTCTGTTTTATACTTGAAATGAATTCAAAATACATTTAAAATAACTACCATATTACCTCCAATTTTAATAAATTGAGCTGAATAAGTAGAATAAGTATGCTAATTTCACTGTTAAATTCAAGTATAGTGTCTGATTTATTGTGGTTTCTTTTATTCAGAGCCCCACACAGCTGATGCTATCCTTCCTGAGATCCACAGACAGTGAAAACAAAATAAAAAACCAAACGCAAAATAACAAAAACATCCAGCAATTTAGCATTTGAGCTCCAGCTCCAGAGTGTAATTCAACTGAGAAACCTACAGTTACCTGCACATTTTACTGTATATCGCAAAATTAGCCTGTAAATGAAAAGAAAAAGAAAAAGAATACTGTTTGCATTTTTCTGACCGTTTAATGTTTATTCATGATGACTAATAAGATAAATGTAATGCATTTCCCCAAATATTCTATACGTTTATATGCCTCAGCTCATAATGTGGCACTTAAAAAGTTTCAAACGGCACCTTCCAGGAAACTTTGATGCTCTGTGGGGAGGTGGGCTCCAGAGTGACATCTTGTGGAGGCCCATCAGGAGCTGTAAATGAAGCACATCATTTAACATTATGACATACCCCAGGGTATAAAATGGGGAAAGATGATTCACCGTGAAGTTTCATTTGCGCTTAATCTTGTTCAGATTCACTAGGTGGCACTGTTGAGCTGAGATTGTGTGCTCCTCAATGCACTTGCTGATTTATGAGCCAAGCAGGTTTCACCTTAACTTAATAATTAGAAAAAGAAGAAAAAAAACTTGTAACATCACCAACTTTAACCTTAAATAATTTGAGAAATGATATATGAATTTTGCTACTTTATTTTAGCAATGAATCTGATAAAATGTGCCATTTTAATGTGCTGGAACGCCTGAGGGAGGATCATTATAGGCAATAGAGTATAAGTGAACACTGATAGAGATGACTAAAAGCAACAGTGAACTGAGCTGTTTCTCCAGACAAAAGACAATGATGGCCTCCATTTAAAGTAACTGTAAAATAATTACAAGACGACTCAACAGGTTTGCGAGCCTGAAGGAAACAGGCTCTGTGTCTGCAGAGTTTCTTTGAAAACAGCTATTTGAACGTAGAGTATCATCTCCCAACTGAAGCGCACTAACCTGCTTCATCAGTAGTGATGGTGAGCTCATTGCTAGGGTTGCTGTTGCCAATAATGTTCTTGGCAACCATGCGGATGTTGTAAGTGGAGGACGGGTGGAGGTCGATAATAGTGGCCTGGTTGAGCTGTGGTGAGACATCTTTGGTTACCTGGGCTGATAGCCATGACGCTAGAAGAAACGAGACACCAGAGGGTGAACACACTGACAAACAACTGATAGAAGGTTCTCTCTTTTATAAATTTTGTATTGTTACATTTTTTGCCTGATCACTGCCCCTTCCTTGTGTCTACCTGATTTGTTCTTGCACTCAATATCATATCCTGTGATCGGGCTGTTTCCATCGAAGCCCATAGTCCAGCGAAGCGCTATAGTTCGATCTTTGACCTCCCTGATCTCCACCTCTGGAGGATCAGGTGGTTCTGAGGAAAAATAAGTGTGAGAGAGAGAGAGAGAGACACACACACACATAAAATATTTCAAAAAGCAATAAATGACTCAAATCTTTCCTACTCCCTGACAGATTCACTAAAAAAAATAAATAAAAAATGCTGAGCTGAGTCTGAGGTGAGGCAAAGCTCACCTTGCACTGTCAGCTGTATGATGCCTCGGTCCTCGCCGAAGGAGTTGATGGCATGACAGGAGAAGAACCCTGAGTCCTCGCGAAGAGTAGGCATAATCTACAGAGAAACACACCATACTTGAGGATTACAAGTGGGCAGAATTTGTATTATCGGTTAGGAATCTAAAACACAGCTTTATCCGGAGTGAGTTTAAAGGGAGGCTGGGCAGTGAACTCATCTTCAGTACTTTCATCCTTTAATTTGAGATAAAGCAGAGAGAGGCTGAATCTCCATTCGATTATCTCGTGGTGCATATTCCCTGAATTTACTACATTACATATATACTTGTTCATACTGTGTATTAACCACTATTAAATTGAATTGGAAAGTACCCTCTTAATATTTCATACTCTACTTTAAGATGTTAATACTATGAGAATGTATTTTAGCCTGAATATTCCTCTGCCCTGCCTCTCCTACTCCTTCTCCCTCTCCGCTGAAAAATGACTGAAGGCTGGCATGCTCCCTGAAGATTCAAAATGCGCTTTGATTTACAGTGAAAGGGAGCACTCACCACCAGAGTAGAGACGACTTCGTCAGCCACCTCTTTGACTGTGACCACATATCTGCTGGTCTCAGGGTTGATAATGCGCTCTTCTTTCTCCCAGCGCACCATGATGGGTTTCTCCCCGTGAGCTATGCAGCTCATCCTCTTCTCCTCACCCTGCGTGGCAAGAGTGGTGTTGGGGTAGGAAGTGATCATGGCTGGGACTAGGCACGGGAAGACAGTGGGGTGGGTAATAAGTAAAAATGAAAAGAGAACAGCATGATTAAACGGGATCAATTATGCTTATTTCCAACTTTACTGTATTTATTTGTTCTTGGACTCCACTACAGTATCTTTGCATGATTCCCAGTTTAAAATCTCTGGAATAAGCTTCCTTTCAGCAGCCTTTCTTCTGATTGGCTAGCCTTGCAGACAAAAGGTTTGAACAGCAGGTGGGTGAAGCTGCCGTGCTCACAACTAGTGATATTTCCTTTCCAATCCAACACCAAGTAAAATTCAAGCTGGTATCGGCGATACCAATACTTTGTGCAAAAATCTTAAATGAAATAAAATCACAGGGCAATAGAAATGACAGGGCTATTCCACACTGACTGCTTAGTCTTTTTTAGACTGAACTATATTTGCCGTCACTGCCAACGATACCAGAATACAAACACAGGATGTTATAACACTGGGTGAGTCAAATTAAAATTGCCAGTAAAACATTTTAATAAATAAATGCCACAATAATTGCATGATTGTTGATATACATATATTTTAAAATGATCATTTAACAAATAAAGTAGACCAATAATAAATAATAGGAGATATATTTTATTGGTAAAATGCAGTTTTAGCAGTTTTTATCACAATTGCTCTGTATTATTTAAAGACACCTATTAAACCACTTCCAGTTATCTTACACTTTAGGAAAGCTTACTTAATAATAAATCTCGGCTTTTTTACCTCTGTGAGATTGTCTCACGTAGGCATGATGCAAATATTACTCCAAGCTGAAATCATGCAGCCATGTGCTGAAGCATGTGTTTATTTTGTTACTTATACTATCTTAATTAATCTGTCCAACTCAAACAGTGACTGTGCTTATTGCTCCTTAAAGCTATCATTTCCTTTCACTGTACCTGGATAGTACCAGTCTGCACCACCAAAGAACTCCATCTGTCCTGCCCAAACAGCAGCACCTGACATTTGGCTCTGCGTATGCCTCCTATTCAGTATCGTGGTGTATTCTGAGGTGTTTAGCAAGGTTAAATTTACTTACTTTCTAACGTGTTCTTGATAAGATACATTATCTCAAATGACTGAAGTATTGAAAGTATCGATACTTGGATTTGAGAATCAATTTTAAAGCGTAAAGGTCTGGTATCGGAAGTATCGATCCGCACGTCACAACCACGCAGACGCACGGGAAGAACATGCAAACTCCACAGGGCCCAGGCCAAGGTGGAATCGAACCCAGGCCTTTCTTACTGTGAGGCAGCAGTGCTAATCATAGTGCTAACCACCGCGCTACGCGAGTTTCCTCCGGGTATTCCGGTTTCCTCCCACATTTGTAGCTTCAACGACTGAATACTCTGCTCTCTTTTGCAACAAGTTAGAACAACTGAAATGGTGTTGTCATTGGTGTTATTGTTTGTATTGCTTAGTAATGTGTCTCATGATGAGGACGAGGATACAAAAGCACACTCTGCAGGGAGTCTATCACGCCACAACTTTTTGACTTCACTTCCGCATGCATATGATGAAAATGTCTGTTTCTGTTTTCACTTTTATGTTTGAAACTGAAAACACGACTACAGAAACTTAAAGCGGAGGTCAACAAGAACACAGCGGGCGCTGTAACAGGGCATCCCCAGCAACCATTTAGTGCATGGAATTGGGTGAAAACCTAGAGTAGCTCATATTTCAGTCACAGAATAAGATTTATTTTACTGAGGGAAAATGTCACCTGTCACTCGGCAGGCCTTTCTCTCTGTTCTCCATTGGTTAAGATTCTTATTTATCATTTTTGATTTTGTTGTTACCATATTTATGAGGGATGACGGCAGCATAGCGACACAGGTTAAGAGAAGGATGTGTGTCCTTAAACAGAGCGCAACCTGACTACTGTAACAATGCCAAAGCCCTACCAAGTAAAATCATGGATTTATATTTGTTGTCAAAGAGTTTGAATTTTATGCTTTATTTGTGTTTGAGGCTCACTTTTGAATAATGGAATGCAAGGACCTGTGGGAAAAAAAAAAGCACTCTTACAAACTCACATAACAATCAATCCATCTCTGGGTTTGAAGGATGCAGGAGATCCAAAAGTTGGCTATTAGCATTTCCTTTAGGCTCCTGTATTGTTCTGAATAAAACATTGCTTAGGTCCCAGCTTGTATACAAGCTGCAAAGTTTGTGTGACCATTTGAATAATGTGTATGTGTTGTTTCATAAGGCGTATGTGTGTATCCTTCGGGTACAAATCTATTGGAATTCATCGCTCCAGGCTGCGTGTCCTCTACTTGTTATCACACGCAAACACACACTCACATGTAAACACACACTCGGTGTCTTCTGAACGTGCACTAGCATATCAGCTATTGTGTCAAGCCAAGGGACCGGTGCGTGTGTCCGAGCATTACGCGTTTGGCATGGCATCTACACTTTTTAAACATTTAACGACGGAAAAGATCAAAGATGCCACCTACGAAACCGTAAAGCGCCTTTGAGCACCGTGAAAAGCGCTATAAAAGGCTAAGGGATTATTATTACATATAAGTATATATATTTTTGTATTTTTATATTCTTTATTGCTGTAGTTAAAATTGTTTAACAAAATACTTTAGAAGCTCACGGCTCTGGCTGATTGTCTCATATTCTCCTGTGATATTATTTAAATAGAGGTGGGCAAGTTCACATTCTTTTACTTTATATAATCATTATAATAATAAAAAAAGATATCATGCTTCACTTTCTGTAACTGTACACTATGGGGGAAGTTTTTTATGTACTTGTACTCTGTTGTTATGCAACATGGAAATACAGTTATGTTTATTTTTTTAATTCATTTTTTTTTTTTAAAGCACACTCTCCATTGTCTTGTTTTCCATTTCAGGACATAATAAAAAATATTAGGTAAATGCAATTTTAGATGAACAGCAACACACAACATATTATGCTGTGACATCAAAAATGAAGCCAAAATGCAGAGACACAGTGTGAAAAACTAAGAACACCCCATGAGTAAGTAGTTTACAAACCCATATTTAGTAACCAATAACTTGAGTGAACATTTTCTGTAGGACAGTCAGTCTCTCGCATCGATGTGGAGGAATTTCGGCCTACTCGTCTTCATGGTGTTCTTGATGATTTGCTTTTTCAGCCATCCTGCTGCAGATTCCTGGGTGTCCTTCGTATCATTGCCATTTTGCATGACATCATTTTGGCCACGTTTTAGCTGTTGGGCAGATGGCCTCACATTTGAGTCTAGAATATTTCCGTATAAAGAGGAGTTCATGGTTGACTCTGTGACTGCAAGGTGACCAGGTCCCGAGGCCTTTTCCACTGCACTGGACAGTTTGTATGAGCTGTTTGTGCTGATATGCTGTTTTTTGTGAAACATGGTGCATTATGGCCAAACATCTCCACTTTGCTCTCATCTGTCCAGAGGACGTTGTTGCAGAAGTCTTGTGGTTTATTCAGATGCAACTTTGTACACCTAAGCTGTGCTGCCATGTTCTTGGAAAGAAGAGGCTTTCTCCTGGCAACCCGTCAGAACAAGCCATGCATGTTCAGTCCTTTTTCTTTGTACTGTCATGATCTTTTACAGTTAACATGCCAGCTGAGGTCTGTAGAAGCTGAGATGTATCTCTTGGGTTATTTACAGTTTTGCTGCACAGTCTGACCTTGGGGTCAATTTTCTGGGATGCCCACTCCTGGGAAGATTGGCAACTGCCTTGAATATTTTCAACTTGTGAATAGTCTCTCACTGTAGAACGATGGACTTCAAATTGTTTGGAAATGGCCTTATAATGCTTCTCAGATGGAAGGGCAGCGACAATTGTTTCTGTAACATCACGGTCTATCCTCCTTGGCACTGTGCTAACACACGCCTGAGTGCTCCAGACCAGCAAACTGCCAAAACTGCTTTACAGAACTGGTCATACTTGCTAATGATCTGTTAAGTGCAGGCTGCTACTCACCCTCTTAATTCTATGGAACCAGTAAGGGTGAAATAATTTCTCACACACTGCTTCTGGAGTTTGGTTTAGCTTTTGTAAAATAATGGCATGCTATAAGATGTCATTTATTTATGTTTGCTTGAGTTTCTATTTACCTAATTTTAAGCCCAGCTAAGGTCCAGATGATTGCATTATTATGGTCTGAACCTGAGAATTACCCGAGGGTGTACTTTCTTTTTTTATCATGCCCCACCTCCACCCTGTATAGACATAAAAGAAAAGTAGAGCAAGAAGAGAGGAGGATTCCTGAGGAGCTAAGATCAAGGAAATACAGTTGTGGGGAAGAGATGCCATGGAGCGAAACAAGGAGTCAAGTCAAGTCAAAACTGATTCCCATAGCACTTTTAAAACAGCCTCAGTTGACTAAAGTGCTGTACTCGCTATACAAAATGTACATAATAACTAAAACAAAAAAATACACACAATAGAAACAGAAAGCTCTAGAAAAACATGACTCTCTGGACAGTGCGTATTTTTTTTTATTTTTATTTTATTTTATTTTTTTTTTAAACCTGTCATGTCC